>JAPXFQ010001624.1:0-70066 GCA_028564705.1 Apricaphanius iberus
TTTTTGTTTCCACATTTAATAATTTAACTTTCCACATTTATTTGTTTTTCCACATTTAATTATTTAATTTTCCACATTTGTTTATTTTTCCACATTTAATAATTTAACTTTCCGCATTTATTTCTTTTCCACATTTAATAATTTAACTTTCCACATTTATTTACTTTTCCACATTTAATAATTTAACTTTCCACATTTATTTATTTTTCCACATTTAATAATTTAACTTTCCACATTTATTTAGTTTTCCACATTTAATAATTTAACTTTCTACATTTATTTATTTGCTTTCCTATTAATTTATTTCCACATTTATTTAATTTTCTAGATTTATTTATTTCCAAATTATTTCCACATTTTTATTTCCACATTTAATAATTTAACTTTAGTACATTTATTTATTTGCTTTCCTATTAATTTATTTCCACATTTATTTATTTTTCCACATTTATTTAATTTTCTAGATTTATTTATTTCCAAATTATTTCCACATTTTTGTTTCCACATTTAATAATTTAACTTTCCACATTTATTTATTTTTCCACATTTAATAATTTAACTTTCTACATTTATTTATTTTTCCACATTTTAATAATTTAACTTTCTACATTTATTTATTTTTCCACATTTATTTAATTTTCTAGATTTATTTATTTCCAAATTATTTCCACATTTTTGTTTCCACATTTAATAATTTAACTTTCTACATTTATTTATTTTTCCACATTTAATCATTTAACTTTCTACATTTATTTATTTTTTTCCACATTTATTTTTTGCTTACACATTTATTTCCTAATTGATTTATATCCAAATTTACTAATCTTTCCACTGTTATTTATTATATACACATTTATTTTATTCCAAATTATTTCCACATTTTTTATTTTTCCACATTTAATAATTTAACTTTCCACATTTATTTATTTTTCCACATTTAATAATTTAACTTTCCACATTTATTTATTTTTCCACATTTAATAATTTAACTTTCCACATTTATTTATTTTTCCACATTTAATAATTTAACTTTCTACATTTATTTATTTTTCCACATTTATTTATTTGCTTACACATTTATTTCCTAATTGATTTATATCCAAATTTACTAATCTTTCCACTGTTATTTATTTATATACACATTTATTTTATTCCAAATTATTTCCACATTTTTGTTTCCATATTTAATAATTTAACTTTCCACATTTATTTAATTTTCTAGATTTATTTTATTCCAAATAATTTCCACATTTTTGTTTCCACATTTAATAATTTAACTTTCCACATTTATTTATTTTTCCACATTTATTTAATTTTCTAGATTTATTTATTTCCAAATTATTTCCACATTTTTGTTTCCACATTTAATAATTTAACTTTCCACATTTATTTATTTTTCCACATTTAATAATTTAACTTTCCACATTTATTTATTTTTCATTTAATTTTAACTTTCTACATTTATTTATTTTTCCACATTTATTTATTTGCTTACACATTTATTTCCTAATTGATTTATATCCAAATTTACTAATCTTTCCACTGTTATTTATTTATATACACATTTATTTTATTCCAAATTATTTCCACATTTTTGTTTCCACATTTAATAATTTAACTTTCCACATTTATTTTTCCACATTTAATAATTTAACTTTCCACATTTATTTATTTTTCCACATTTATTTTATTCCAAATTATTTCCACATTTTTGTTTCCACATTTAATAATTTAACTTTCCACATTAGTTTCCACATTTAATAATTTAACTTTCCACATTTATTTATTTTTCCACATTTAATAATTTAACTTTCCACATTTATTTAGTTTTCCACATTTAATAATTTAACTTTCTACATTTTTTATTTGCTTCCTATTAATTTATTCCACATTTATTTAATTTTCTAGATTTATTTATTTCCAATTATTTCCACATTTTTATTTCCACATTTAATAATTTAACTTTAGTACATTTATTTATTTGCTTTCCTATTAATTATTTCCACATTTATTTATTTTTCCACATTTATTTAATTTTCTAGATTTATTTATTTCCAAATTATTTCCACATTTTTGTTTCCACATTTAATAATTTAACTTTCCACATTTATTTATTTTTCCACATTTAATAATTTAACTTTCTACATTTATTTATTTTTCCACATTTAATAATTTAACTTTCTACATTTATTTATTTTTCCACATTTATTTAATTTTCTAGATTTATTTATTTCCAAATTATTTCCACATTTTTGTTTCCACATTTAATAATTTAACTTTCTACATTTATTTATTTTTCCACATTTAATCATTTAACTTTCTACATTTATTTATTTTTTCCACATTTATTTATTTGCTTACACATTTATTTCCTAATTGATTTATATCCAAATTTACTAATCTTTCCACTGTTATTTATTTATATACACATTTATTTTATTCCAAATTATTTCCACATTTTTGTTTACACATTTAATAATTTAACTTTCCACATTTATTTATTTTTCCATATTTAATAATTTAACTTTCCACATTTATTTAATTTTCTAGATTTATTTATTTCCAAATTATTTCCACATTTTTGTTTACACATTTAATAATTTAACTTTCCACATTTATTTAATTTTCTAGATTTATTTATTTCCAAATTATTTCCACATTTTTGTTTCCACATTTAATAATTTAACTTTCCACATTTATTTAGTTTTCCACATTTAATAATTTAACTTTCCACATTTATTTATTTTTCCACATTTAATAATTTAACTTTCTACATTTATTTATTTTTCCACATTTAATAATTTAACTTTCCACATTTATTTATTTTTCTACATTTATTTATTTGCTTTCCTATTAATTTATTTCCACATTTATTCATTTAGTTTATTTCTCCCCACATTATTTATATGTAGTTTTGACAGGATCAGTCTCATTTCTCTGCAGGCTTTTTGTCATTTTCCCGTTTAAACTGTTCTCACACTGATTCGGATCAGAACCGCTTCCGAGAGAGCGGGTCTCTTCCTCTGAACCGATACAGAACCAGAACGCGTCTCGTTGACTCCGACCCTTTGTCTGCAGCCGGAGCTCCATCTACCACAGCGTGGAGGGTCCTCTCACCTACCTCCTAAACGGGGAGCTGATCACGGAGCCGCGGCCCCTGCCGCCGCCCCCCACGCTGCCCCCCCAGCCCCTGGCCACCCACACCTCCCAGGCCTCCTTCGTGTCGGCCCTGGCCATGGAGGAGGAGAGCTCCGTGGAGGCGGAGAAGACGGCCGAGCCGGGCCCCGTCACCCGTCAGCCCCACGTCATGGCGTGCTACCAGAACTACCTGGCCCACCATCAGGTACCGCCTCGCTTCCTGGACCGCCGCCTTCTTTCCTTTTCTGCCTGAAACGATCGTGTCTTTTCTGCTTCCAGGTGTCCAACTGGTCCATCAAGCAGCCGACCAATAAGAGGACCTCAAAGTCTTCTCTGCACCGGCCTCTTGATCTGGACACGCCCACCAGCGAAGAGAGCTCCGCCTCATTCGACCAGCTGTCTGTGCCCACCTTTAAGGTCCGACTTCATCTGATCCGGATGGTTTTCAGAACCACACAATACATCTAATAATCATGAACGTTTAACCTGCTGTGGCCTGAAGCCACAATCTGTTAACACAGAAAATATTCTGCTAGCTGCGGTACACGGCTAACTGCTATAGCTAACCAAAACTCCAAGGGCTAGATAAGTGCAAATGATCCCAATGGGAGCGGATTTAAAGGGCCGGCGTCTCTTCCTGCAGCCAGGTGGCAGAGCGTCACCAATAATCTGTCTGTGAGTCCGTTTAACACATGATGATGGGGTTCTGCCTCAGAGCTCATGCAAACCCAGAGTTGCTGTTATATCCAGCAATAGGAGCGGATTTCCACCCAGAAATGTGTTTCTACTCAGTGTTATGTCCAGGTTCTGGTTCTGATCGAGTCTGGAGTCCTTTTTAAAGGAATTTCAGCATTTATTTATATATTTCCGCATTTTCTTTATTTTTAATCACACATTTTATACACGTATTTACACATGTATTTTTTCCTGTATTCATTTATTTATTTATTTCCACATTTTATGTTTTTATTTGCATTTTTTATATATTTATTTATTTGTTTATTGGATTTATTTATTGAGCCTTTGAATATTCTCATTCATCCAGGTCATGGTTATCTCAAGGAAATTTCAATCAAACGCAACTGCGTTTTTTTTATTATTTCCACATCTTTTTATTTGTTTGCACATTTATTTATTTATGCATACTTTTTCATTTCCACATTTATTTCCAATTATTTTTATATTTATTTCCACTTTATGTATTTACTTACACATGCATTTATTTACAGTTATTTACATACGTATCTATTTACTTACACATTTTACACATTTAATTATATCCACATGTATTTATTTAGAAAAGCATTTTTTAATTATTTTTTTATTATTTCCACATCTATTTATTTGTTCACACTTTTTTTTATGTCCATATTTTAAATTTACATTTTTTTTAAATTACATTTTTTAATTTTATTCCATTCATTTACAAATAAATATAAGTCCTGGCATTTACATTGATTTATTTCCACATTTTAGTTTACGTCCAAATTAGTATTTATTTTCACATCTACTTATTTATTCATTTATTTCTACATTTCTATTGATTTCTACATCTGTGGCGGTTCCACCTGATGACACCTTTCATCTTTCTGGCTGGAATTAAGCGGTTTTCTTCTGTCCTACAGGTTATCAAAGCGGGCCTTTCTGCCAGCTCTCTGTTGGACCGAGGACTCCAGCTGATGGGCGACAGCAGCAGGTATCCATCTTCCTGCTGTAAGTAATAAACTGTGTGGCGCTGCAGTTACACACTGCTAACAGCAGGTGGGGCTCCATCTCTGCTCCGCAGCACGCCGTACACCCCCCTGGACAAGCGGGCCATGGAGAACACGGACGAGGACACGGCGACGGACGACTGGTCTCTGGAGCAGCCGCTGGCCCAGACCAGAACCACGGCCATCGTGGAGGTGAAGGGCGCCGTCAACGTGGTTCTGACCCCCCTTGTGGCCGAGGCCCTGGACAGGTAACCCCCGCCGCCAGCCGGAGGCTCCGGGTCGGGCTCGGTGAGCCGGTTTCCTCATGGACTCCGTCCCCCTCTGTCTCAGATACATCGAGTCCATGGTCCACTTCGCCAGCATCCGACACCCGGCGGCCATTTTGGACGACCTCCACGGAAAGGTTCTGAACGAGGCGTATCAGATCAGCAAGTCCATGGTGACGGAGTCGGTACGTAGCCGCCCCGCCGCTTTATTCCTGAGCTCAGCTGGTTTTCTCACGTGTTCTGGTTCCGGTCCGATCAGAGTCAGACGGCCAAGCAGGAGCAGAAGCTGTCCAAGACGGAGGGCACCACCCTGACCTCCACCGGGCAGACGGAGCTCTCCGTCAAGCCGGATAACGTGAAAATAAAGGGCCTTCAGGCCAACGTCTCCATCCCCAAGGTGAGACCTTTGACCCGGCTGGACGGAGACCCAGTCAGAGCGTCCACCATCACTGCCCGTAACGTGTCTCTGTCCAGGTCAACCTCTGCCTCCTGCAGGCCTCCGTGGAGGAAGGCTCGCCGTCCTGCTCCACCAAATGCATCCCACACGTGTCCCTGGTGGCGCTGTGCTTCGACAGGATCGCCACCCAGTTCAGGATGAACAGGTGATCCCTCTGCAGATACAGGACCAACCTGGGCTCCCAGTATAACCAGTATACCATCAGACCGTACCGTATAACACTCCGTTCCACCATCGTACAGTCTGGTGTTCCTGTGTGGATGCTGCAGCGTTCCCAGCACATTTTATATTCATATATGTATGTAAACTATGAATGTAGACCTGTTTTTAAAAAACGACTATAGAAAAATTAGTTTTTGGACTTTAGACGCCTTTAAACCTGGACAAAATATTGTTTCCAGCATTTCTCCTCAATATTTAGGGTTAATTAATCTCTTTATTATATTTTAAACATAAAACAACGCAGTGAAAGCAAATACACTGCTAATAAGTGTAACCTTCATGGATGGGTTTTACGGAGGACTGATCCTGTCCAATTTATCATAAATGAAAATGTGAAGATAAATCTGGAAATACTGTAAATAGCAAAATAAATGTGGCAATTAATTTATAATGTGGAAATAAAAATGTACAAATACATAAATGTGGAAATGTATGAATAAATGTGGGGAAAATAAATAAATGGAAACAAATACAAATGTGGAAATAAATAAAATATTTAGAAATAATTTTTTTTACAAACAAATCTATTTGAGAGAAAAAATATGGAAAATAAAAATGTGGAACTAAACTAATTGATTTGGGGAGAAATAAATGGAAATAAATAAAAATGTCAAAATAAATAGAAATGAAAATGTGAAAAAATACATTGATTTAGGAAAAAAGTTGAAATAAATAAAGATGTAGAAATAATTGAAATTGTAAATATAAATACATTGATTTGGTGGAAAAATAAATAAATGGAAAAAAATAAAAACATATGGGGAAAAATTTAAGGAAACATAAAAATGTAGAAATAATTAAAATAGTGAAAAATAAATTTATATATAGAAATGTGGAAAAAATTGAAAATAAAATTTGATTTGGGGGAAAAATTAATGGAAACAAATCTGGAAATAAAAAGAAACGTGGGAATAAATAAAAAAATTCTTAATAGATTTAAAAATAAAAAAATGCATGGAAGCTAATAACATTTTGAAAAAAATAAATAGATTTTGTTAAAAATAGGTAAAAGGAAACAAAATGTGGAAACAAATAAAAATGTGGAAATAAATAAAAATGTGAATAGATCTAAAACTATGGAAAAATAAATAAATCCATATGAAAATAAAAAAATGGTTTAATCAAATGAAATCGACAATAAATACATAACTAAATATATGTGATAACAAATAATGAAGGTAATTATGTATTTCCACATTTTTTTAAGTTCAGTTTTATGTCTCTGTATATTTTTGGCAGGATCAGTACTTTTCAACTTTAATTGACAGAATAAATATACGTAGAGCGTATTGTAATGAAGTGTCGAAAGGATTGATACTTGAGCACGAATATTTACTAGGACCAGGACTTTTAACGCGTTAATTAAGATTACTTAATTACACAGAAATAACGCGTTAAAATTTTTTAACGCATTTTAATCGCACCTATTTATGCACATCAGCCTTCCAGCGCTGGTGCGCAGAAAAAGGCGCAGATCCCGTTTCATGTCAGCTAAGCCACGTGCCGTCGTTCCTCCAGCAGCTGATGGACAGAAATGTAGCTTCACTGCAGTTAAAACTTATGTTGCAGCTATTTCTTCCTGTCACGAAGGTTTTGGTGACGGAGCGGTCTCATCTACTCTGTCACTGCGTTCACTCTCGTGGTACGTGGCGCACAAGGCTGCACTGGCTCTGTTTCCAGCTCTGGACTCGATCCTCCAGAGAATCTCAGAACTTATTCCACAGAGGGATTTCATCCTCCACAGCTCTGCAAGGAGGGATGATGGTGGTGCGCTCAATTTCTATCTGAGAGACATTTCCACTTTCTCCATGATTCATTCTGGTATTGGTGTTCTGACAGAATGATTTTTATTTTTTCTGATAACTTAAACTTATGTATTCAGTCATTATTCATACTAAAAATCTACGTGAAGAAAATTCTCACTTTTCTCAGGTCAAATATTTATGTGCGAATAAAACACGATTAATTTCGATTAATTAATTACAAAGCCTGTAATTAATTAGATTAAACATTTTAATCGAGTCCTGGCCCTAATATTGACCAATCCCCAAAAGTCTTCAAACCACACTAGCTTATGGTTCTCGTCCGCGCTGTTTAAAACCAAACCGATGGCCATCCCAGGGTGCCTCTGGTTCTGGACTCAGTCTTTAACCCACCCGCCCCGTCTCCTCCTGTTCCTCCCAGGGGGATCGTGGAGGAGACCCCGAACGCCACCGAGCACGGCCGGCCCTCCGTCATGCTGGAGAAGTACGCGTCGGCCACCAAGATGCAGCCGCAGTCGTCCGGGTCGCTGCGCTCCAACGCGGGCATCGAGAAGGGCAAGGAGATCGCCGCCAGGCTCAACGTCCACCGGATCCACAGCCAGCTGCGGGGACTCGACTCCACAGGTGGGTTCCTGGGCTCCGCCCACTGACACACCCGAGGTCTGGTTCTGATTTCTGACCCCCGCCGTGCTCCCGCAGACGTCGGGACGTTCGCCATCACAGCCATCCCATTCGAGAAGTCCAAGGTTCTGTTTGGCCTGGAGGAAATGGAGGACTTCTCAGTGGTGGATGAAACCGAGGGCCATGCAGCTCAGAGCGACCTGGGCCGATCCGCCGCGCCGCTGGAGAAATGGGGCTGGATCATGTTTGAATGCGGCATCGAGAACCTCACAGTTAAAGGTAAGCCGGCTGCACCTGCTGCGGCGGAGCGCCCCCCGCTGGGCGGGAGGGTCACTCCTCTACTCTCCTGTGACAGGGGGCCGTCAGTCTGGAGCCGTCCTCTACAACGTGTTCGGTGTGATGGGACACCCGGACGGCGCGGGGAAGGCCGGGACCACCAAGTCCAACGGTTCCACCGGTTCTCAGACGGGAAGCGGCTACAGCACCGACGTCTCCGACGACAACCTGCCGCCGGACGTCGTCAGCCCCAACTCCGACGCCAACGAGCATTCGGAGTCAGACGAGCAGGTCAGACCCAGAGGAAGAAAGCGGCGGAACGATGCGTTAAACAGAACTACCTCTAGAAAATGCTTATTATCTCCATTCATAAATTAATACTAATAACAGGCTGAAAGAATAAATTAACTAATGAGATTTTACTGTATGTAGATACATTTACAACAGCAAACATGGTCCAAATTTGTTATAAAATTTATAGTCTGAATGATCAATTATCTGGAGGCAAGAAGCTGGACTTGGTACCCATCACAGATAGTCACACAGAAAATGAATAAAACGAACCCAAAAAAGATTCATCAAGCTAATTACCGAATAAAAGAGTAGAAATAATGTCTGAGGAGAGCAGCTAGTTTTATCTAAATGGAAGCCTGCGGATTCACAACATGTGAAAATTAGATAAAAACAGAAACAGGACAACATCCAGTAAGGGACAACTTGTAACATATCAAGAAACTTAACAGAACCTGCCATGAGGTGCCAAGTTGGGTCCAGTCAGGATGTAATTAGAACTGTTAAAGAGTCCGAAAAATAAAGAGAAGCCTGACTGAAAGATCTGTTACAGTTATAGCACTCTATAGGCTCTAACTAGCTAAATCTTTTTTTAGCTAATATAATAAACATCTGGGATCGGTTATTGCCGTTTTCTGTAACATTAGCTTACTCAGTCTAGAGTGTTAGCAGCAAGGTATAAAGTAAAAGAAGCTAAAAATCTCATTCTAGTTAAAATACAAACTGTTAAAAATGAGCTAAAATGCTAAGGTTAACTGAAATGCTAATGTTAGCATCTGGGCTATCACTAGCATGTTGAATAATGTTAGCTTTATTCAGTAGGTTATTTTTAGCTCCCTTTTATAAGTTAGCTACAATGCTAACTGTAGCGTGTTGGCTATCACTAGCATGTTGAATAATGTTAGCTTTATTCAGTAGGTTATTTTTAGCTCTTATTTACAAGTTAGCTGCAATGCTAACTGTAGCATGTTGGCTATCACTAACATGTTGAATATGTTAGCTTAATTCAGTAGGTTAATTTTAGCTCTTATTTATAAGTTAGCTACAATGCTAACTGTAGCGTGTTGGCTATCACTAACATGTTGAATAATGCTAGCTTTATTCAGTAGGTTATTTTTAGCTCTTATTTATAAGTTAGCTACAATGCTAACTGTAGCATGTAGGCTATCACTAACATGTTGAATATGTTAGCTTAATTCAGTAGGTTAATTTTAGCTCTTATTTATAAGTTAGCTACAATGCTAACTGTAGCGTGTTGGCTATCACTAACATGTTGAATAATGCTAGCTTTATTCAGTAGGTTATTTTTAGCTTATTTATTTTAAGTTAGCTACAATGCTAACTGTAGCGTGTTGGCTATCACTAGCATGTTGAATAATGCTAGCTTTATTCAGTAGGTTATTTTTAGCTCTTATTTATAAGTTAGCTACAATGCTAACTGTAGCGTGTTGGCTATCACTAGCATGTTGAATAATGCTAGCTTTATTCAGTAGGTTATTTTTAGCTCTTATTTATAAGTTAGCTACAATGCTAACTGTAGCGTGTTGGCTATCACTAGCATGTTGAATAATGCTAGCTTTATTCAGTAGGTTGTTTTTAGCTCTTATTTATAAGTTAGCTACAATGCTAACTGTAGCGTGTTGGCTCTCACTAGCATGTTGAATAATGCTAGCTTTATTCAGTAGGTTGTTTTTAGCTCTTATTTATAAGTTAGCTACAATGCTAACTGTAGCGTGTTGGCTCTCACTAGCATGTTGAATAATGCTAGCTTTATTCAGTAGGTTGTTTTTAGCTCTTATTTATAAGTTAGCTACAATGCTAACTGTAGCGTGTTGGCTCTCACTAGCATGTTGAATAATGCTAGCTTTATTCAGTAGGTTGTTTTTAGCTCTTATTTATAAGTTAGCTACAATGCTAACTGTAGCGTGTTGGCTCTCACTAGCATGTTGAATAATGCTAGCTTTATTCAGTAGGTTGTTTTTAGCTCTTATTTATAAGTTAGCTACAATGCTAACTGTAGCGTGTTGGCTCTCACTAGCATGTTGAATAATGCTAGCTTTATTCAGTAGGTTGTTTTTAGCTCTTATTTATAAGTTAGCTACAATGCTAACTGTAGCGTGTTGGCTCTCACTAGCATGTTGAATAACATGAGACAGCAGTTCGGTCGGGACCCGGACCGGGTTTCACCTATTAGTGACCTCTGAGCTACAGGATGGAAGGATCTGTGATGAGGATAATTTGTGATGCAGCCGTCTGACTCTGAAGGAGCTCCAGTTCAGCAACAGCTTTTCGTTTGAGTCCTTCTGTCTCCAACCTCCAGGACCAAGATGATCGTAGAGCAGCCGGCCACCATGATCAATTTTATTTTACATGCTTCTTGTGTTTTCTGCTCTACAGGATGAAGGAGTGGAGTCTGACGACCTGAAGAAGGACCTCCCCCTGATGCCTCCACCACCCGACTCCAGCAGCATGAAGCTGACCATCCGGGAAATCTGGTTCAGTTTTGCTGCTCCCACTAACGTCCGCTCAGCCTCTCAGACCATCTCCAGGTTGGTCGGCGCTCGCTGCACAAATGCATAACAGCTCAGTGGATGTTGACTGGAACTCAGTAGATCAGTGGGGGTACCATGTACGGAGGACTGCTCCAGCCAAAATAATCAATCCATAAATCAGAAATTAAATAAATGAATGAATTATTGATTCAATCAAGAAAGTACTGCTAATGAGGAAATAAAATATATAAATAAGTCAGAAAATAACTACAAGTATAGTTCAGGAAATAAGAAAGTATAAAACATAATTGGGAAATTGTGAAAATATAAAAATAAATCAGGAAAAAAGAAAATATATAAATAATTCAGGAAATAAGAAAGTATAAAACATAATTGGGAAATTGGGAAAATATAAAAATAAATCAGGAAAAAGACAATATATAAATAAATCGGGAAATAAGAAAATATTAAAAATAAATAAATCAGGAAATAAGAAAATATATAAATAAATCAGGAAATAGAAAATATATAAATAAAGCAGGAAATAAGATATTAAAAATAAATAAATCAGGAAATAAGAAAAAATATAAATAAATCAGGAAATAAAAATATATAAATCAGGTAAGAGGAAAATTTAAATATAAGGGAATAAGAAAATATATAAATAAATCAAGAAAAAGTTAAAATAAACCAGGAAATAAGATAATATTAAAAATATCTAAATCAGGAAAAAAGAAAAAATTTAAATGAGGAAATAAGCAAATATATAAGTCAGGAAATAAGAAAATATTCCAATCAGGAAATGATGTAATCCTGATTTTCCGTGTTCAGACAGCTGAATCTGCTCAGCACAGCCACTCCAGCCATCGGCGCCTGGCTCGTCCCCATCGACCAGCTGAAGTCGTCTCACCGTAAGCTGGACATGGAGGGGACTCTGCGCATCTGCGCCGTTATGGGCTGCATCATGACAGAAGCTCTGGAGGTAGTGTGTGTGTGTGTTGGGTGGTGGGGTGGGGGGGGGGGGGGGGGTGTCTCTTATAATAAAACTTTCTAGAGGTCTGAAATGGTTGTCTAATGCGTTTTGTGACCCCACAGAAAAAGAGCATCCACATCCCGATCCGCAGCAAGTACAACCGCGTGACCAAACGAGCCCGCTACCTGCATGAGAACCCGTCCTGCATGCTGTGTAACATCCTGCACCGCTACCTGCAGCAGGCCGACTACTCCATCATAGAGGAGGCCACCATGGTGAGTGGAAGGACGGAGGAGACGCCATCAGCGCCGTGTGGCCTCCACCCTTCACCTGTCTGTGCTCCTCCCCACCCAGAACGACGGCGTCCCCGCCCTGGTCACGCTGAAGAAGGGGCTGGTCGCTCTGGCCAGGCAGTGGATGAAGTTCATCGTCGTAACCCAGGGCTTCAAGGCCATCGGCCTGATGGGTCCCAACCAGCTGGCCAAGTCAAAGGAGGCGCAGCAGAGCCGGGCCGACCCGGTTCTGGGGCTGGACAACGGAGCTGCGCTGCAGAGCGACACCAGCGCAGACGGAGCGGAGTTTGAGTTCGACGCAGGTGGGAACAGGCGCTTGTTAGTCTCTGGATGCACCAGTTGAAGGTTCTGGTCCGCTTCTCACCTGATTGAGACCTTTTAGGAGCTACGGCGCACGGAGAAGGTCTAGATTAAAGCAGGAGCCAGCAGGAGGTCTTCCTCGCTGAGGTCTCAGTCAGGCGTGAAGGTGGAAACGTCTCCTTGTGGGACTCTGATCTGATCTCCTTCTGTTGAAGCCGCAGTGAGTGAACACACCATGCTGCTGGAGGGAGCCTGCAGCCGCCCCCCGCCCAAGGAGGCCACCAGCGGCCCCGTCAGCGGGGTGGAGATCATGAGGAAGCTCTCAAAGTCCCACGCACACAACGAGTCGGCCCACCGGATCAAGGTAGACTCCTACAGCCCACATATGGAGGCCTGACCCTGCCAAGATCCAAGATAAATCAATACGTGAAAGTGCAAATGAATAAATGTAGAACTACATAATGACAGTTTTTTACTCATTCCCACTTATGTTTATACACATTTTAATTTTCAATTGTATTTCCAAATATATTTCTTTCCACTTTTAATTCCACATTTATTTATTTATTCATTTGTTTCCATATTTTCCCCCTTACATTTTTCTTTCATTCCTTCCTTTCTCTCTCATCCTTTCTTTCTTTCTTTATAATTTTTTACCTTCTTTCCCTTCCCAATTTATTTATTCATTTAAATCCTAATGTTTCCTCCTATTATGTGTCTTTCTTTTACTTATTTATTCATTTATTCCTTTCTTCATTCAGTTTTTTTACTTATCTTTCTTTACCTTCCTAATATTTTATTTATTAATTTAGGCCGTTATGTTTCCTCTTATTATGTTTCTTTCTTTCACTTATTTATCCCTTAACTTCTTCGTTTTTTACATTTCTTTCTTTGCCTTCTTGGTGTTTTTTTATTGATTTATTTCCCTATTTTCCCCCTTATATGTTTTTCTTTCACTTCCTTATTTATTTATTCATTCATTTTTTGCTCCTCTTTCTTTTCCTTATTATTTATTTATTTTATTTCCTTGTTTCCTCCTATTGTGTTTCTTTTATTTATTTATTTTTACATATATTTCTTTGCCTTCTTAATTGATTTATTCATTCAATTATTTTCCCCCATTTTTCCCCTTACATGTTTCTTTCTTTCACTTATTTATTTGTTTTGGCCGTATCAGTCCTCCTAGCGGAACGTCATTCCCATTTGTCTAACGGTGGGTTTAATGTCGCCGATTAGGATTTCTGTTGTTTCTTCATGTAGGAGAAAATTATGATTCAGCTCAGATATAATAGAATGTTTCCCCCCTTTGAAACAGGTGGTTTAGAAAACTGAGGTTTAAAAGAAATTAATAATTGAATGTCGTATGCATAAAAATAACAAATTTTGCTTAATTTTTTCTGAATAAAGGGAGATTGAGCACAGACAAAATTGGGCCAAGAACAGAATCTTGTGGAACCCCATGATTAAGAGTAGTTGGTGTTGATTTATAATCGAGGTTTATGACAAAAATCTAAACAGGAAGAAAATTGATATAAAATTAGTTCCCTGCCTTGATAAAATTAGCTTTTATAAAACCAGAATATCTGTTCAAAATATAATGGAGAGCGTCTTAAAGCTGTTGGGTTCATCAGCAGAACTTTAAGACGCGTCTGAAGCTACACAGAGCTGAAGAACTAATATCTGCATCTTTACACGAGGCCGGGATTTTATCAAACGTCAGAATACTGTTAATAATTGTTTAAATAAATGGAAAAACACGGGAAAAACGGCTTTAAATATCAGTGATGGTTTATCTAAACAGAATGATACTACCAACACTGAAAATAAAGATATTGGGAGATGTATAAATAAATACATTTGTAAATAAATATTGTAAAAATATATAAAACATTTAAATGAATAAATGTAGTAATGAAATTGGCTCTAATTCGATGCAGTTGCTGGATGTCTAATGGGAAACGGATGAATTGTTGGATATTGTTTGGTCGACAGAGCGCTTTAAGAGTTTGGTGGATTGATCGGCTGATAGATGGTTGTGATATAACCAAGTCGTCGTCGTTGCAAAGTTGCATTTTCCCTGTGGCTAAATATCTTAGTGTCGCTAAACATTTAAGTTCTGGACTGATCGGGTTGTTACGTTTAGTTGGAGTAGTGATTGCATCCCGCACCACATCTGAAATAAACGATTTAGTCGGTATCGTTTGGTCAATTCAGAATCATCCAGAGTGTCCAACACATTGCGTCTGGCTGCAGCCATTTTGGGAGTCTTTGTGAATAGGAGTCCTCTTGACTTCTTTTAAGGACCCCCAGACTTAGGATATCTCACATTTTTTAGGAATTACTCCTAAATTCGGCAGTTAGGACCTACTTTTAGCCCTAAGATTCTTTGTGATTACGGCCCCAGATCTTTAATCCAAGGTGCCGCCTGGGATGGAGATGCTTTCCTGGTTTTAGTTGTAGCAGTTTGATGTAAAATGCATTTAAAGAGCGTCTGTCTAAAGAGGTTGCGGTTCTGGACTCAAACTGTCAGTTTAAATCATCAGATTTTTTTTCCTTCTTCTTCCTGGAATAATCATCTCTCTTTTTTTTTTACGTTCTAGTTTACTATGTAAGGAAGCTCATATTTTTGGTTTCAGCGCTGTTATTTAGTAATATTTTCATAATTAAACTTTGATTTCTCTGAGTCTCATCTCCAGCTGCATCCAGCCAGCGTCTTTCATCCAGACACTCTTACCTCCACTTTGAATCCACCCTTTTTCCCAGACAGTTTGTCATCTAAATGAAAAATCACCCGCCGCCACAATGACCTCCTCTCAGCGCTCTGCACATTTGTCACACCCAGGGCTCGCATCCCTACCAGTCGCTGAGCTACACCAGCGGCGACACGGCGGCCGACTCGCCCGCCCACGTCAGCCGCGGCGGCCTGCCGGCCAAGGACAGCCCGCGCAAGGAGAGCCTCCTGAGCAACCTGACGGGCAGCTTCCGGAGCCTGCACAACCTGCTGGAGGGCACGCCTCAGAGGAACGACGCCACCGGCGCTGCCGCCAAGAGCAGCTCCCTCACCCGGACGGGTAGGGAATCAGAATCGCCTAAACTAAAGCTTCGTCAATGACAGACAACATGTCAGATTATTTATTGTCTCCAGGATCAGGGGAAGTAACATAATACCCTGTAGACCGACCGGGGTAAGGGTGGAGGAACAAAAGAGTTTAATAAGAAGTCAGCAACAAAGCACACATAAACAAAATTAACTACTGTTCTATAGTTCTTATAGCTTTTAAAAAATAAAAACGTACCCCAAAACCATTGGCTAAGAGAAGGTGTAAGTAAGATAGAGGGGTAAAACAAAAGGCGAACTTAAAGTGTTGCCTCTAACTCAATGGTAGAAGGTGTTATCTAAAATTAATTACTCAAGGATGACAGAGAAAAACCAACATACAGCACTAAACCAACGTTTATAACAAACGTCTCTCACGCTTTATCCTGCAGGGTGGGAAGGGATAAAGGTATCCCGGACGAGCCCCCAAACTAGATGGGAAGAACACTTAAAAAACCTAAGAATAAAAAACAACAAAACAACTTTAACGTTACGGGATACAAATCAAGGGTAGTTTAGTTAAAAGTGCAGATTTTATCCAGAATATTTATGATACATACAATAACTTTAACTAAAAATAAAATGGATCTCCTGCCACGACTTCCTTTTCCCCCTACTGGAGGTGTAGAGACATGTAGACACCTGTCAGGCAGGAACCAATCGGTGGACCCGATTTTTCCCTCCAAAATCACAGCCGGTATGGTGGAGGTGTAGCCGGTTCGTCACACATGAATGATGGGTCTCAGTCTGTAAAGAAGAAAAAAGACGAAAGAAAAACAAACAAATGTTACACAACTAATTTTTTAATATTTCAGAATGTTTCATGGTCGCTAATAACTGTCATACCACCTTATTAAACATACGAATGAATGAACAGACTCTATAAATCCATTCTGGAAGCCTTAGCCTAAATCGGGGGTTTTAAGACCTCTAAAGTTACATTTCAGGTTTAGGTCCTGTAGAAATAAGTTACAGATGTTTTTATGATCACAGCAGATTAATGTATTTTAATCTACAATGTTGAAACTTGATAACCACTTGCCCCACCCTATGATCCCCCCTACTAGCATCCTTGTTGCTCTGCAGAAAATAACTGACCTGGTAGAAAATGTGGAGAAGTTCAGGGTTGTTTGGTTCCTGAAGTTCCCATGTTCGCTCCAACAGTGCCATCTGCTGGCCAGCTGTATTTACACCGGGGTTCCTACAGGCTCTTAAAAAGCATAAAAAATATTCTTATATAATATAATAATACCTTTAAAGGCTTGAATTTTAATATTTGGGTCCTAACATTGGTGCTGGATTCGAACTTATTTTTGCATTTTTCTTTAAAAGTTTAATATGTGGGCCACGTTTATTTTGATTGAATCACATAGCCTGAATAAAAAGTAAAGTAGGTGTTAATGTTTTATATAAAAGGTGTTAAAAAGGCTTGATTTTAGCTGTAAGAGCCGAGCTGAGGGCTGATAAACCTGTGATGGGATCCATTCCCCGTCTTGCAGGGACAGACATGCTGACGGAGCACCCCCTGCTGACCGAGCCGTCCTCCGTCACCTTCTACAACTGGATGTCCAACGCCATGGGGAACCGGAGCGCCTCCACGGCCCAGGAGTCCCCGCTGGGCCGGTCCCAGCCAGGTGAGGAAAGCCCTGCTTCTCCAGGTAACTCGGCGTATGATTGGAGGGTTGGTTCTTTCTTTCTGTCTCTCTGGGTGAGTAAATAAGCCTAATAATTAGGAATGATTAATATAGAAGAAGAGCGTAATCGATTAAGGAAATAGTCATATCGATGGATATCAATAATTATCGATAAGTATCACAAAATGTGCCTCCCTGTTCACTGTTTTATTCCATGAACTAATTTTAACTAAAAATTAAACACATTTTTCAAACCCTTCTTTTGATCATAATCAAGTTTATAAGACACAGAAACAAATAGAGACCTGAGGAACAGCAGTAAATAAAAGGAAAAGTATTATTATTAACCATTATATACTATTTAAATTATGTTAGTAATTTAAATAAAAGCCTTAACTTAACGCTTTTCAATCTTTCAAACATTTTATGACACTTTATAATAATGTCGGAAAACTTTAGTTTGTCATTAAAGCTTATGGAGCTGCCTGGGTCTGTATTGATGATTCATTTAGAGTAAGTAGTGGCTGTCGTATTAAACTACCTGATATAATGAAAGCATGAGGGGAAATCGCACCACACGTCTATCGATCGAAATGCTGCTATCGAATTATCGTCCAGCCCTAGTAATAACTGCTAGAAATAAGGTCCAGGTGGAAAAATAAACCTCATTTCCCCTTTGAGGAACAGCAGCTGATCCCAGAGGTTCAAAGTGAATAAAGGGTTAAAGAAGTTTTTATCAGTACTGGATAAACAGGGATAGACCTGGACCAGTAAAGATAAACCCGTAGAGGAGCTACGGTTCAACGTACCTCTGACTGGTGGGTTCCTGCTAGTGCTGCAACTAACGATTATTTTCATAATCGATTAATCTGTAGATTATTTTTACGATTGATCGCTTTTTATTAATCGTTATATTTGGCTATTGTACCTATATAAATTATTGCGGACAAATTGTGATTTAGAGCAATGAAAACACAAGAGAATTGTTCAGTTCACTACAATCTATTTTATTGGACCTGTGCACAGTTAATTTTGTAAAATGAGCGTAACGGTGCAAAGATATTTGTCCAGAATATTTTTTAGGCATTGAAATACAAAATGAGGTAAAATTCCATACAAATTAATGTACAGCATATTAACAGCAATATCTGAAGGAGGCTGACTCAGAATTAATTAACCTACCGTCACTAAACGAAACATTTTCATGGTCTGTGGGGTGTTGGAGTAAATGTGGCTTTTTAAATTTGGATCTTCTGCTTTAAATTAAATGAACTCAAACATTTCATCAGGTTTGTGAGAGACAGCAGGCTGTAAAATGTGAGTTGTGCATAATTCTTCTTCTGGGAGGGAATGGGGGGGGTGGCAAAGACGACTGCTGTGTTCACACTTATGATTGTGTCCTTTATTGGTATATATGGTTAAAAAAACACATTACTATTAGCTTTCCAATTATATAAAACGTTTAAATTCATAGAAATGATAAATATCATGGATTAAAAAGTAAAAATTGTGTACGGGCCCGCCTGTGGGCCGTCAGAACATTAAGGGGTTAAGGTAAAAGGTGATTATAAAACAACTAATCGAATTAGTTGTCAGCAAATAGATTATAATCGATTAAATCGATTAGTTGTTTCAGCTCTAGTTCCTGCTGTCTGTCTGTCATCAGGCGGGACGTGCAACCTGCCCACCATCCCCTCCGCCTCGGACTTCAACACGGTCCCGTCCAGCGACCAGAACACGCTGGACGGGACCCACTCCCAGCACAGCACCAGCCAGGACGACATCGTGGACGTGGAGGAGGGGAACCAGTGTCCGGCTGCCGTCCAGCTGGCCGACGCTCAGGTAGCCCCGCTGCTCGATTGGTAGCGTAAGTCCCGCCCCCCTCCAGGTGTACCATTTCTGGTTTTCTCTGGTTTCCAGGTGGTTTTCAAGCCGCTGCTGAGCTACACCAGCATCCAGGCCCAGGACGCGGCTCCGCTCAGCTACAGGATGTACTTTGGAGAACATCTGTCCTTTTCTGGCAACCTGGACTGTCTGAGAGCCGACATCGTAGACTCCGATACGTCCAAAGAGCGCAAAAACAAGCGCTCTAGAAGGTAGAAAATAACCAGAAACCTGTATGAATGTAATTCACACTCAGTGATCGATTTCAGGTGTTTGTTTCTGAAGGTGGCAAATAACAGCTACGGTCTTCTGTTAAATATCATTTTATTATAATCAGTTTTTGTTCTAAACATCGTCATGAAGGTCATCTTCACATCCTGTTACTAGGTAGCAGGTTTACCCTATGAAGAACTGTTCCTGTCTACCTTGAAATTAAGTAAATATCTGTCGAAATAAATATTTTTTTCTATTTATTTCCTAACTATTTACATTTTTTTCTCATATTTATTTGTTCACTTCAAATTGTACTTCGACATTTATTTACTTCAAATTGTATTTTCAAATGTATTTGTTTTTTATCAATTTACACGTGTATTTATTTTTGACTTTGGTAGGATCAGTCCTTCAGGTGCACACATTAGAATGCAGAAGGCGGAGTTTCAGAGGTAAGGGGCGTGGTTATAGCCAAACTCCACTTATTGTGAAAGCACATTAGAATGCTGTGAAATTAGGAGGATGTTAATAGATGAGGGGTGTGGTTTGACGGGCTAACAGGCGTGGTTTGACGGGCTAACAGGCGTGGTTTGACAGGCTAACAGACTTGGTTTGACGGGCTAACAGGCTTGGTTTGACGGGCTAACAGGCGTGGTTTGACTGGCTTAAAGGCGTGGTTTGACGGGCTAACAGACTTGGTTTGACGGGCTAACAGGCGTGGTTTGACTGGCTTAAAGGCGTGGTTTGACGGACTAACAGGCGTGGTTTGACGGACTAACAGACTTGGTTTGACGGACTAACAGGCGTGGTTTGACGGACTAACAGGCGTGGTTTGACGGACTAACAGGCGTGGTTTGACGGACTAACAGGCGTGGTTTGACGGGCTAACAGACTTGGTTTGACGGACTAACAGGCGTGGTTTGACGGGCTAACAGGCGTGGTTTGACGGACTAACAGGCGTGGTTTGACGGGCTAACAGACTTGGTTTGACGGGCTAACAGACTTGGTTTGACGGACTAACAGGCGTGGTTTGACGGGCTAACAGACTTGGTTTGACGGACTAACAGGCGTGGTTTGACGGACTAACAGGCGTGGTTTGACGGGCTAACAGACTTGGTTTGACGGGCTAACAGGCGTGGTTTGACGGGCTAACAGGCGTGGTTTGACGGGCTAACAGGCGTGGTTTGACGTGCTAACAGACTTGGTTTAACGGGCTAACAGGCGTGGTTTGACGGGCTTAAAGGCGTGGTTTGACGGGCTAACAGGCGTGTTTTGACTGACTAACAGGCGTGGTTTGACGGGCTAACAGACTTGGTTTGACGGACTAACAGGCGTGGTTTGACGGGCTAACAGACTTGGTTTGACGGGCTAACAGGCGTGGTTTGACGGGCTAACAGGCGTGGTTTGACGGGCTAACAGGCGTGGTTTGACGGCTAAAAGGCTGGTTTGACGGGGGGTTGGGCTAACAGGCGTGGTTTGACGGGCTAAAAGGCGTGGTTTGACGGGCTAACAGGCGTGGTTTGACGGGCTAACAGGCGTGGTTTGACGGGCTAACAGACTTGGTTTGACGGACTAACAGGCGTGGTTTGACGGGCTAACAGACTTGGTTTGACGGGCTAACAGGCGTGGTTTGACGGGCTAACAGGCGTGGTTTGACTGGCTAACAGGCGTGGTTTGACTGGCTAACAGGCGTGGTTTGACTGGCTTAAAGGCGTGGTTTGACGGACTAACAGGCGTGGTTTGACTGGCTTAAAGGCGTGGTTTGACGGACTAACAGGCGTGGTTTGACTGGCTTAAAGGCGTGGTTTGACGGACTAACAGGCGTGGTTTGACTGTCTTAAAGGCGTGGTTTGACGGACTAACAGGCGTGGTTTGACTGGCTTAAAGGCGTGGTTTGACTGGCTTAAAGGCGTGGTTTGACTGGCTTAAAGGCGTGGTTTGACGGACTAACAGGCGTGGTTTGACGGACTAACAGGCGTGGTTTGACGGACTAACAGGCGTGGTTTGACGGGCTAACAGGCGTGGTTTGACGGGCTAACAGGCGTGGTTTGACTGGCTTAAAGGCGTGGTTGACTGGCTTAAAGGCGTGGTTTGACGGACTAACAGGCGTGGTTTGACGGACTAACAGGCGTGGTTTGACGGGCTAACAGGCGTGGTTTGACGGACTAACAGACTTGGTTTGACGGACTAACAGGCGTGGTTTGACGGACTAACAGGCGTGGTTTGACGGACTAACAGGCGTGGTTTGACGGACTAACAGGCGTGGTTTGACGGGCTAACAGGCGTGGTTTGACGGGCTAACATGCGTGTGGTTTTAGGGCCCTCAGGGCATCACATTGTGGCATCACATAAGACTGACATGGAAGTGGAAGGCGGAGTGGGGTTTTTTTACAGTTAAGGGCGGGGTTTTGTTGATGATGGGTGGGGTTTAAACTCTGCATATCGGCAGCAGATAGCCATACAGCAACACAAGAAGAACAAAATATGGGACATTTTCACGATATGTCATATGTTAAGGCCACTGAGTCGTATCACATAGTTTTACCTGCAGCCTTGGACAGGTTTTTGAAACGAAAGAACAGGAACCGGTTTGGACTGCAGCTGTAGACCGAACTTCATCTTTGGTTAGACGGTAGAATACATCAGGATGTTGGTACCGGCCCACAACGTTGTAGTCACCAGTAATTGGGGCTCACATGCAGCCCACAGAGGCTGTTTGGGTCGTTTTAAAAGAGGCAGACGGACATATTGAAGCTTCAGATCGTCTTCCTGTGTTCCCAGGCAGGGCATGGTCAACCTCCCTCCGCTGGAATTCAAACCCGCCCTGCTGATCGAGACCTTCAGCGTGAACGCCGTGGTGATGGAGAAGTCCACCAGCGCCCCCCAGGGCCCCACGGCGGCGCCGCTCTCCTTCCACGATCTCAGCCGCCGCCACTACAACACCTTCCACTGCGACTTCACCACGGCCTGCCAGGCCATCAGCCAGCGCGTCGACATGGCCCTGGTGCGCCTCATCCACCAGTTCAGCACCATGATCGCCGACATCAAGGCCACGCAGACCGACATCAAGCTGAGCCGCTACACCGCCGGCTCCACCTCCCCAACGCCCACCTTCAAGGCGCGGCCGTACCGCCATATCCTGTCCTCCGACTTCAGCCGCAGCTCCAGGGGCAGCCTGAATGGGGCGGGGCGCAGCGGCACGCAAACGCTGAAGAGCAAGAGAGGCGGAGGAGGGTTAGCTGCTAACGGACCTCCGTCAGGCGGGGACACGCTGGGGAGGCGGGAGCCGAGGGGGCGGAGCTCCCTGGGCCGCTCGGAGCGGCGCACCTCTAAGGTAGCAACCTCATTAAATGGTTTAAATAGGGTATTTAAAACTTTGTTTTTTATTCGTTTCTATTAATATTGCTTATATAATTCACAATCTACAATCTTCAACATTCTAGTTATAGCTAACAGGCTAAAGTAGCATTGTAGCTAATTTTCACATAACAGCAAAAGATAACTTACTGGATAAAATTAACCATATTCAACATGCTATTGATAGCTTAGATGCTAACGTTAGAAATGCAGTTACCATTCGCTTGTGTTGGGGATGTTAAATAAAAATATAATATTTGGCTATTTATAGTCAAAGACTGCTTATGGCAGTAAATAAAGTTAATAATTTATAGAAAATTATTATTCGGGGCACCACCTGGTTCTTCCAGGAACTATTTTAATAGCCAAATTTCTATATCAGTCTCATAAATTTGAAGGAATGAATTCTTAACGTGTATTGATCATAAACCTTGCAACATGTGTGTGTGTTGAACAGGAAATGACAACTGTTACTTTCCAAGTACAAGATTTATTTACACGAAAGGAAGAATGACATTTAAACACTCAAACTAGTAATAATAAAAACATCACTGATTAAAATAAAAGGGTTAAAATAAAAGACATAAAAAGATGAAAATGTAATAAGAGGGACCATGAATTCTGTTGTGATTCTGCATGCAGATCTGACCGGGGGGGTCGCAACGTTAGCCTAGCGGCTAGCAATGGCTCCGATTGCTGCAGTGCTCCTGGCTTGCGTCTCCGTCCAGCTACATCCACTTTTACAGTACCTTTTTGGCAGCTTTCCAGCGCGAAAATTTCTATATCGGCTCTGTGGCGGCGAAGGAAATGCGACTTCAGCTGGGTCTGGACCTGTGGCACATGTGGCTCCCGCTCATTCAGTCTTGCAGCCCTTCCGGCAGTCTGAAACTTAGAGGGGTTTTCTTCGGGCTCTGGGGATAAACAATTTCTTTGTTCATCAATGTTTAAGATTCACCTGGAGTGGTCTTTGGGTTCATTTGGAGCAAGTTTCTGTCAGAAACTCGGATGGTTGTAGGGGGTCTCCTCTTGACAAGCTGGCCGGTGCCCGTCGTGAAAGAGGCCGAGCCGGGGGAAGCGGGCTGTATTTATAGGGGAGGTTAGCGCCACCTGATGGCTGTGTGTGACCCAACACTTGTATCTCAGCTAAAATCAGTATTTTTGCTAATTTTTAACTAGCGATTAACCAATACCGATACGATTATCAGGCCGATACGTTCTAATATTCTCGTTAAAGTTAACCGACACCACAGACATATTCTTAAAATGTGGTGAATGACACAAGTTCATGTTAGTCCGTATGCTACTAATAGCCCACTAGCTAAAATTGTATCTCAGCTAAAATTAGTATTTCTGGCATCATTAATGGTTGAATTCAAATTCTAAATGAGTATCGATACATTATATATATTGCATATTGTGTAAATATATATATAAATTTTTTTTTCTTACATCCGTACTGGATACATGTGTGTCCCAACTGGGTCGTCGTCATCAGAACCCTGATCCGGACAGAACAGATGGTTCTGATGGCCGACCCAGAGAGCTGTTGGACGGTGGCGTCAGAGCTTCTAGGGCCACTAGAGGGCGCCATCCGGGATGTTCCGGTAACGCTGCGCTCTCCGCCCCTCCTGCAGGTGTCCAGGAAAGGCTCCCGGGACGTGGCGGACCACACGCCGATCCAGATGGACGACTCGGACTCCATCACGGTGTCGGAGCAGAGCGAGCCGTCGGCAGAGTGCTGGCAGAACATGTACAAGCTGCTGAACTTCTACTCCCTCATCTCCGACCCCACCGGCATCCTGGAGAAGAGCTCCCCGGAAAACTGCCTCTCAGGTGGGTACAGCGCCGCGCCCTGATTGGTCCCTACAGGCTGAAAGGGTCGCAGCGAATCGTACAACGCTTCTGTTCCCCCTGCAGAAGGCGGGCGGCGTCCCTCCGAGCCGCTGTGTAAGGTCACCTTCGAGAACGAGCAGCAGCAGGAAGCGGCCACGCCCACCAAGCGGCGGCGCAGCCTGGCGAGCGCCGGCGAGCCTCAGCACGTCACGCTGATCGTGTTCGGCATCGGCATGGTGAACCGCACCCACCTGGAGGCCGACATCGGCGGGCTGACCATGGAGGCGGAGCTGAAGAAGATCCACGGCTCCTTCACACTCAAGGAGAAGATGAAGGGTGAGAGTCAGACGGCGCCCCCCGCAGGATGGGAGGAGGAGCGAGGTTTGACGCGGTGTCTCTTCCGTTTCTGCAGATATTCTCCACCAGAAGATGACGGAGACGTGCGCCTCGGCTCACATAGGAGGGGTCAACATCGTCCTGCTGGAGGGCATAACGCCCGACATCCAGTACGTAGAGTATGATCAGCGCCACCTACTGGTTGTTAAAGATGGTACAGTTAGGTCATAATCAGCTATTTAAGAGAATTTTGTTATTAAATAACTGAAATTAAGGCAATAATAATAATGGTAATAAAGATAATAGTGCTACTTATAAAAATGAATTTATAATAATAATATAATCGTAGTAATTATCATTAAAAAATAATTCCATGTAAGATTTTGATTACAATTAATTGAATAATTAAAGTAATTTGGGTAGGAACGTTATTTAGTTTTTTTGGTTTTCTCATTTTTTCTACTTCACATTTATTATAACTCTAATCACTTTATGATTTTTATTCTTATTTCGATTATTAATTGTATGAAATCTGAGATAAAAATATTGTTTTGTTGGGTGTTTTGGTAGGTACCTCATTAACTAATCACGTAGATAAATTACGTTAATTATTTTAATTACCATTAATTATATCGAACTAATACTGCTGCTAAATGGAAAACTATTTTTTTATGTTAAAAATGTTCCTATAAATATATCTAAACAGTACAGTTTAATAAATTATTTATTTATGTTTTAAAGTACACTTTAAAAAACGAGAGGCTGGCCATTTATTTTATTTTGTAGTACACATTTTTAAAGTACACTTTTTAATAAGCTAAAAAGTAGATATTTACATTTATGTGATAATTTAATTGATTATTAATGCAGAATATTTATTAGGTAAAAACAATACATAGAAATTTTTATATGCCGTGAAGTTAATGACTGTTATGGTATTAAAGATAATAAATTGCTGCCGTTTAATTTAAGAAACTTATTCAGTAAATTATTTATCTATTTATTTTGTATTATTTTGTTATTATAGAGACTTAAATTTTGCTAATTTATAATCGGAATTCTGGAATAAATTTGTTTTTTTGCTGCGTTTGAGTAAATAGCTGAGTCTATAATCAATTAGTTAAATGATTAAATTTGCTATCATAATAACTATTTTATCAAACCAATAAAACTGCTGCTAAATGAAATGATTATTGATTAACAAATTTCTATTTTTTCTAAAAAGTTCTGTTCAAAAGTGTTGGAGTTTTAAAAAAATGGTTAATGGTTGATAATCTAAAAAGAAATGTGTAAATAATATGATTATTAATTGATTTTTAATGCAGTATATTTGATTATTAGGTAAAAATATTAATAACAAATTTAAATATGGTATAAAGTTAATAAATTAAAGTTATGCTATCAATAATAAATTATTGTCATTTAATTTAAGTGGTAAGTTTTTTTGTAGTAAAATCCTTTATTCTTTTATTAATCTATTTTTATTAACATTATTATGACCATTTTTAATTTTTTATGCCATTTTAAATAAAATAAAATATGAGATAAATACTTTATTTTTGGGATGTTTAAGTAGGTACCTCAGTATGTTATCAAGTAGCTAAATTTTTAAGTTTATTATTGTAATTACTATTAATTATATAAAACCAATAAAATTGCTGCTAAATAAAAAATACATATTTTTTGATGTAGCTAAACAGTGCAGTTTTATAGTGTGGCAGTTTTGAAGAAAAAAAAAGAGAAAATAAGCTGATTAGTAAATATTTAAACTAATATACAATTATTAAATGTATTATGAATGCAGTATATGTATTTATTAGGTAAAAAAAACAATTGTAGATATTTAAATGTGCCACAAAGTTAATGAGTGTTTTGTTTAATGATTGATAATAAATTATTTAAGTGGGAAGCATACTATGTAAATTATTTTATTTATCTATGTATTTCTTATTAACTTATATTCATTATTTTATCACTCCAGTAATGTTTTGCAAATGTTAATGATTATTAGTATGAAAAATTGGACAAATTAGTTTGTTTTTTGTGTTTAAGTAAGTAAATTATGGTGCTTATTATTGTAATTTTTATTTTTCTCTCAAACCAATAAAATTGTTGTAAATTAAAAAGTAGAAATTTACAAATGTAGCTTAACAGTCGTTTTATAAATAGTGTGGGAACTTTTTAAAAGTAGAATAGTTATTATGCGAATAAATAAATATGTAAGATAATATTTTATTATTTAACTGATTATTAATACAGTGTATATATATATATATGTTTTTATCAAGCAACAAATATTAATACGATGTTTAAATTTTCCATAAAGTTAATGAGTAAAATGTATTAATAATTATAAATATTTGCCATTTATTTTAAGTAGCAATGTTATTTTTTATTTTTTTTTTGCTTCTTATTTACGTTTAATTTATTTCATTACTATTCTCACTTTATTTTTTCATGATTATTTAAATAATATTTACAATTTTGGATGTTTTAGTGGGTACCTCAGTATGTAATCAAGTAGCTACATTTTTAAGCTCATTATTGTAATTATTATTAATTATATAAAATCTATAAAATTGCTGCTAAATTAAAAGGTTACATTATTTATGATGACAAATTTACAAATGTAGCTAAACAGTGCAATTTTAGAAATAGTGTTAGTTCTTTAAAGTAAATAAGTTGATGTATGTATGATTATTTAATTTATTATTAATGCAGGATATTTAAATTGTTGTGTAAAAAATATCAGTGATATAGATGCTAAATGTTTAAGAACGGATGATTTAAGACAGAATAAAAGTAAAAGCGCTAAATAAAGAAGGTGTAATTCTTATTCAGACATGGTTAACATGTGAAGCTGATCTCGGGAACAGATTCTTTCTCCTCGTTCGCTCTTTGGACCGCTCTAACTCCTCTCCCTCTCTGCTTCCTCTTCCCGCTAAACCTCGTAGGCTGGAGGACTTTCCAACGTCTCCCACCAGCACGGCTAAGCAGGAGTTTCTGTATGTTTTTGTTGCCCCCGCCTCATGAGTCCACCCCCTCCCTGGGTTCACCGCTGCAGCCGACGCTTCAGGTTTCCTCCCGTTCCATCGGAGCAGAACCTGAAGCCGGCTGCAGATGTACATCCTCGTTTTGCTCGTTCCGTCGTCCGATCAGTGAACCTGCATGACGCTCTCATCTTCATCCACCCGTCCTCTCCCCCACCCCCGCTCACTCCGCTCCTCCTCCTCTGTTTCAGGACGGTGGTGAAGTGCACCATCGCCAAGTCGCAGGCTTTGTACAGCGCCCAGCGGGGGCTGAAGACCAACAACGCCGCCGTCTTCAAGGTGGGCTCCATCATGATCAACATCCCCCAGCACCCGGCCACGCTGCACAGCATGATGGTGCGCAGCTCCCACCAGCTCTCCAAGCAGATTTCCGACCTGATCCGACAGCCGTCCGCCGTGTACGTCTCTCTCTCTCTCTACGCTCCACATTTTTGGGGTTTAGCTCTGACGGATCGGAGCACAAACGGGTCGCTCTGCTGTAATAATGCATGAAAAAAACCCCTAATTTTTCCATCAAATTAATTCAGTCGTTCATTTTCACTCATTAAAACCAGACTAATAATCCACATCTTCCAGATTAATAAAATACATGTTTTAAGTACATTTCACCTGCGCAGCAGATTAAACACAGCTCTAATATGGGTAAACTTCAACAAATATGCTTGACCGCACTCTAAACTATGTAATAAAGGCGTAGAAACTCACCCGGCAATAAACCGAAAGAAAAAAACTTGTATTTAGCTCCTGCAGCTGGAGAGGAAAAAAGGGTATAATGTGGTGGAGGGATGTAAGAAAATAGTTATATGGCAATATATATCGATATTTTATGTTGCATTAATGTATCCACATTCAAAAGCAAAATATCGATTTTTGTTTTTTAAAGAATTTTAATCAAACCACTAATAATTAGTCATTTTTGTCATAAAATCACAAGTTTAACTGGTAGTTGGATCGACTACATCACTAATAAAACAGGGTGGAGTTCTTAGAATGATTTGACAGATTTCCTACAGTTTAATTTAGTCGTAAAAATCACAATATATAGTTTTACTCATAGTATCGCGATATGTCGCGATATATCACATTATCTAATTTATATCGGGATATATATCGTATCGCCGTATTCTTGCCAATACAAATCCCTAATGCGGTGCATTCACACACAGTTGTAAATCTATGATGAGTTTAGGAGCGTAGGATATTTCAGCTAATAGTGAAAATATAAATTTTAATACTGCAACTTATAAACTTAGAACGATGTGATAGCGATTAGCGATACACTAATCTCACGATACGATAAACGATATTCAGCCAACGATTCGATATAATTCGATACACTTACAACATTTTCTGAAAGATTTAAAGGAGACGGAGTGATTTTAGTGACATCTTGTGAATGTTCCATTTACTTGGATTTATATAATTTAACTGAAAACTAAAAAAATCAATTATCATTATTGACCATTTAGTTAATTATCAATTATATATATATATATGTATATGAATTTGACTGAACAGAATCTAAAGCTTGTTGGAATCAAAGATGCGTTGAAAAAATGACACGTATTTTTATGCTATGAGTAAAACTAAATATTGGGATTTTTAAAACTGAATTTAACTGTTGAAAATGTTAAATCCTGACCTGATTTTTCAGGGGAAAAAACGCTTAAAAGACGCACCCAAAGTAAATGAAGAATTGCTCCACATTAATAAGGTTATTATGCATGTTCTTGGTGTCTAAAAACATCTACAGACCTTCTGTAATGTATTCCAAGTGTCAAAAATATGATGTCTGATACTCTGCCTGAGGAAATTGGAATAAACCGAAGGAGAAATGTGAAATTTCTCTCCTAACTTTTTAATGTTTTCATGTTTGACACAGGAAAACACCATGCTGGCAATGTTTCCATCCACAATATGTCACCGAACACATTCAGCAACTCCTTCACCATAAATATACCAAATCTGAAAGATATTGAGCGAAGACAAAAGCTTCCAGAAAGGTTTTAGTAAAGAAACCACCAGCCAGAAACTGAATTTGCCGCTTTTCACTTCAAATAAAACTTCTTTCCATTACTGGAGTCTAAAACAATGTACTGGAGCTTTTAGATATGAAATGTAACTAGTGCTTTATCCATTTCTGCTATTGTGCACAGTATAAAATCAATAAATATATTAAAAAACATCAAAATATATAATTTTGCCTCTAAATGGAGAAGATGGAAATACGATAAAATAGGTAAGGTTTTGCTTTTTTTGTTCTACGATCAAAAAATAATAGTTATCAATTCAAAATAACCACAGAAACCACAAATAAGGTTTTTCCATCATTCAGTAGCGTCTTCTCTTCCACTGGAATACAAACATGGCCGCCCAGCGGTTGGATTTATGATGATATAAATGACTTATTATTACTTTTAGTCCCTTTTGTCTATTTAGCCCTGATCTGTTATGAATCATTTCTAAACATTCATGTTTGGACTAAAATACATTTTTGGTCTGTTTTGTGAACATTAGGGTCTAAACTTCGAGCAACAGTTGAAAATAAACACATTTGTCCTGTTTTATTATAATTTTATTGCGGATGAATATGTCTGTAGCTCGTTCTAAACACTCCCACCTGTTTCATTCGTAACACATCTAGTTTTTATCACTCCATCCAGTTCATCAGCTGAAATGAAGAAGGTGAGAACAGCTACTAACTAGTGGTCTTACTTTAGATTTTACTAAGAAATATACCATCATTAATGCTTCGTTCAAATAATTAAGATTAAAAAAAAGAATGTTCGGGGATTTGAATATCAATACGATATTGTGACAAAAAATATCGCAGTATTTTCCTACATCCCTGTAAATAAACTGGTATTTCCTCAGAAACATAAAGTGAATGTGACCCCATGACAGTAGAGGGCAGCATTGAGCACAGCAGCGTATAACCTGCCGGAAATACTTTTCCTTATAATTAAGTATAAATGTTTTACTTTGGTCTCAAATATTAAACTGAAGCTGACCTTTTTATTTCATGGGATTTACAACAATAATGGTAACAGTTATTAATCAAATTAGTGTTATAAAACCGTTCATTAAGGCAAAATATCGGATCGGGACTCGAAATCTGATCGGATTTGAAGTTAAAAGATCGGATGGAAGCCTAAAATGCTGATGGGGACGAGTTTATATAAAACACGAAGAAATTAAGTATAAAGAAAAGATCAAAAGATACAAACAGCTGTTGCATAAATACTGTCCATGCAAAAAATATAAATCGTTTTTAGAGACTTTTCTTTATAGTCTGATATTTAGTTGTATAGTTAGGCGTTAAAAAAAACAGAATTGAAATCCGTGAAATATTCTTTGTACTATTTATACATTTTATTTGGGTGATATGGCTTAAAATTGCATCGCCGATATTTTCTATTTTTCAAACAAAACCCGATTTTGATTCGTGTTTTCTAGCTGTGTTTCCATAAACAGAAATTGCAATTGATGGAAAAAATGTTCAAAAATCTTGGTTTTACTTTAATAAGCCAAATGCTGAATTGGAAGTCCAACTAAAAACAAGTTGTAAGTGTCGTATGAAAGCAAAATGTTTATTTGCGTGGACAGACTGACGTCACTCTGATCTATGGAAGTCCAAGTAGTGCATTAGTGAAGAAAAAAAATATTTATCTTTTATTTTCCAATAATGAAATCTTTATAAACAGAAAATGTGATTATTAATCGCCCAACCCTACATTTTAGATTAAATTACATAAGTTTTTTTGGAAACTTTACACCAAGTACAGTTTGATTGTAAAAGTTCATCACACAAAACATATTTTTTCACTTTATTCCTCGACTGGAAGTAAAACGAACCAAACGGAGACCTTTACCGCTCTGTTTCAACCCTAGCTGGGAAAACCTTTCCAGGAAGAACAGGATCTTAATAAACCCTGAAGCCCCGCCCACCCATTTTCATTGGCCGCTGTCGTTTCCTGCTCTCTAACTGGACTTCTGCCGTGTTTCTCCTTTAGTCAGCCGAACCGGGAGGACACGCCCACCCCTCAGCCGTCGGACAAAGCTTCCAGCATCAATCAGACGCCCGTGGAGGCCAACGAGTTCCCCCAGCTCCCAGAGGGCCTGGAGAAGAAGCCCATCGTCCTGAAGTTCAGCGCCATGATGGACGGCATCACCATCGGCGCCGCCCTGCTGCCCTCGCTCAAGGCGGAGTACAAGATGGGCGCGGTGAAGAGCCACGGCATGACGGGTGAGAACTGACTTTCTTTTTACGGAAACACAGCTAGAAGACATAAATAAAAATCGGATTTTGTTTGAAAACCAAAAAATCTGAGATTTTAAGCCATATCACCCAAATAAACCCAAATAAAATGTATAAATGGTACAAAAAAGTTTTAAAATTTCATGGATTTTTACCCTCAATCGAATGTTTCATTCTGTTTTTTTTAAACGCCTAAAAAGATACAAGTTGTTTAACCATACAACTAAATATCAGATTATAAAGAAAACTATTTATAATATTTATGCAACACTCCCAGCTGTTTGTATCTGATGAACTCTTCTTTATACTTAATTTCTTCGTGTTTTATATAAACTCGTCCCCATCAGCATTTTAGGATTCCATCCGATCTTTTAACTTCAAATCCGATCAGATTTTGAGTCCCGATCCGATATTTTGCCTTGAGTGTTGAAATTTTTTAAAACTGAAAAATATTTTTAGCAATTAACCCAACGTTTTATAAGACTAAATTCATTAGTAACTATTACCATTATTGTTGTAAGTCCCATGAAATAAAAATTAACACAAATCAAAATCGGATTTTGTTTGAAATTAAAAAAAAATCGGAGATTTAATTTTTAAGCCATATCACCCAAATAAACCCAAATAAAATGTATAAATAGTACAAAAAAGTTTGAATATTTCACGGATTAACTCACAATGGAAAAATGTTTCATTCTGTTGCCTAAAAAGATAAGTTTAACCATACATGAACTCAGTGGCTGTCCTTCCTACAGGCGACATAGGCGCTTGCCTTGGGCGCCATCTAGTGAGGGGCGCCAAAAATGTGGCGAGAAAAAAAAACCTCTTTAACCCTAACCCTTTTTTAAAAACTTTTCTTTATACTTCATTTCTGTGTTTTATATAAACTCGTCCCCATCAGCATTTTAGGATTCCGTCGGATATTTTAACTTCAAATCCGATCAGATTTCGAGTCCCGATCCGATATTTTGCCTTGAGTGTTGAAATTTATTCAAACTTAACCGTTTTATAAGACTAATTTCATCAGTAACTATTACCATTATTGTTGCAAATCCCATGAAATAAAAATTAACACAAATCAAAATCGGATTTTGTTTGAAATAAAAAAAAAATCGGAGATTTAATTTTTAAGCCATATCACCCAAATAAACCCAAATAAAATGTATAAATAGTACAAAAAAAGTTTGAATATTTCACGGATTAACTCACAATGGAAAAATGTTTCATTCTGTTGCCTAAAAAGATAAGTTTAACCATACATGAACTCGGTGGATGTCCTTCCTACAGGCGACATAGGCGCTTGCCTTGGGCGCCATCTAGTGAGGGGCGCCAAAAATGTGGCGAGAAAAAAAAACCTCTTTAACCCTAACCCTTTTTTAAAAACTTTTCTTTATACTTCATTTCTGTGTTTTATATAAACTCGTCCCGATCAACATTTTAGGATTCCATCCGATGTTTTAACTTCAAATCCGATCAGATTTCGAGTCCCGATCCGATATTTTGCCTTGAGTGTTGAAATTTATTCAAACTTAACCGTTTTATAAGACTAATTTCATCAGTAACTGTTACCATTATTGTTGCAAATCCCATGAATAAAAAGGTCAGCTTCAGTTTAATATTTGAGACAAAAATAAAACATTTATACTTGGTACAGTATTATGAAGAAAAGCATTTCCGGCAGGTTTGCTCAGTGCTGCCCTCTACTGTCATGGGATCACGTTGACTCAGTTTATTTATTATCTATCATCGTTCTACGTTCTCATCTCCTCTTTCCTCCTCTGGTTCTCAGGAGCGCAGACCAGCTTCACCTTCGAGCTGCCCAACCACAAGCTGTGCTTCCAGTCCAAGGTGTCCCCGGTGGACCTGTCCACCATGTCCCCCTCGGCCAGCCTGTCCCTGCCTCCCGTCACCATGTCCGGGGAGTACATCATGGAGGACCACGAGAGCCACTCAGATCAGAGCTGGGCTCCGGACGACTTCCCGTCCAAGCAGGGGAACTACCTGCAGGGGAACTACCTGCGCTGCGTGGCTGAGGTGAGACACGGTCGCCACGACGACGGTGATTCCTTCCATGGAGGGCCGACGTCTCTCTAAACGTTCTCTCTGTCCGTCAAGCAGATCGGGTCGTTTGAGCACAACCTGACCACGGACCTGCTCAACCACCTGGTGTTCCTGCAGAAGGTCTTCATGAAGGAGGTGAACGAGGTCATCCAGAAGGTCTCAGGTAGGAGAACTGCAGCAGCGGGCTTTTATTCTGAAACACTCTGACCTTTACTTCCTGTTCACTTTTACACTTTTAATTACAAAACCGTTATCAGGCCGATACTCGTAAAAAATAACCGACACCACGAACACATACTTAAAATGTGGAATATTTGCAATAATTTCCCAGAAAATGTTTCTTTTTCACTTAAAATGTTAAGTCTTTTTTGTTTCTATTATTGTTTATATAATTAACAATCTTAAACATTCTAGTTATAGCTAACAGGCTACAGTAGCATTGTAGCTAATTTTAATCTTACTGGATTAAATGAACCTTATTCAACATGCTATTGATAGCTTAGATGCCAACGTTAGAAATGCAGTTACTATTAGCTTTTTATCTAATTTTGAATTAATAGCTAGAAATAACACACTGAATGACAATGTATCTCAGCTAAACTGTGTATGTTAGCTTATTTTTAACTAGCGATGAACCAATACTGTTTTAAGGCTGATACCGTTCTAATATACGAGTTAAAGTTAACCGACACCAGGAACACATACCGTACTTAAAATGTGGTATATCTGCAATAATTTCCCAGAAAATGTTTCCTTTTCAGTTAAAATGTTAGTTTTTTGTTCATTTCTATTAATATTGTTTATATAATTCACAATTGAAGATTTTAGTGATAGCTAACGGGCTACAGTAGCATTGTAGCTAATTTTAACATAACAGCTAAAGATAACTTACTGGATTTAATGAACCTTATTCAAAATTGCCATTGATAGCTTAGATGCTAACGTTAGAAATGCAGTTACCATTAGCTTTTTATCTAATTTTGAATTAATAGCTAGAATTAACACACTGAATGACACAAGCTCATGTTAGTCCGTATGCTAGTAATAGCCCACAAGCTAAAATTGTATCTCAGCTAAAGTGTGTATGTTAGCTTATTTTTAACTAGCGATGAACCGATACGGTTATCAGGCCGATACCATTCTAATATATTCGTTAAAGTTAACCAACACCACGAACACAAACTAAAACTGTGGTGAAGGACACAAGTTAATGTTAGTCCGTATGCTAGTAATAGCCCACAAGCTAAAATTGTATCTCAGCTAAAATGTGTATGTTAGCTTATTTTTAACTAGCGATGAACCGATACGGTTATCAGGCCGATACCGTTCTAATATATTCGTTAAAGTTAACCAACACCACGAACACAAACTAAAAATGTGGTGAAGGACACAAGTTCATGTTAGTCCGTATGCTAGTAATAGCCCACAAGCTAAAATTGTATCTCAGCTAAACTGTGTATGTTAGTTTATTTTTAACTAGCGATGAACCGATACGGTTATCAGGCCGATACCGTTCTAATATATTCGTTAAAGTTAACCAACACCACGAACACAAACTAAAAATGTGGTGAAGGACACAAGTTCATGTTAGTCCGTATGCTAGTAATAGCCCACAAGCTAAAATTGTATCTCAGCTAAACTGTGTATGTTAGCTTATTTTTAACTAGCGATGAACCGATACGGTTATCAGGCCGATACTGTTCTAATATATTCGTTAAAGTTAACCAACACCACGAACACAAACTAAAAATGTGGTGACACAAGTTCATGTTAGTCCGTATGCTAGTAATAGCCCACAAGCTAAAATTGTATCTCAGCTAAACTGTGTATGTTAGCTTATTTTTAACTAGCGATGAACCGATACGGTTATCAGGCCGATACTGTTCTAATATATTCGTTAAAGTTAACCAACACCACGAACACAAACTAAAAATGTGGTGAACGACACAAGTTCATGTTAGTCCGTATGCTAGTAATAGCCCACAAGCTAAATTGTATCTCAGCTAAACTGTGTATGTTAGCTTATTTTTAACTAGCGATAACCGATACAGTTATCAGACCGATACCGTTCTAATATATTCGTTAAAGTTAACCAACACCACGAACACAAACTAAAAATGTGGTGAAGGACACAAGTTCATGTTAGTCCGTATGCTAGTAATAGCCCACAAGCTAAAATTGTATCTCAGCTAAACTGTGTATGTTAGCTTATTTTTAACTAGCGATGAACCGATACGGTTATCAGGCCGATACTGTTCTAATATATTCGTTAAAGTTAACCAACACCACGAACACAAACTAAAAATGTGGTGAAGGACACAAGTTCATGTTAGTCCGTATGCTAGTAATAGCCACAAGAAAATTGTATCTCAGCTAAACTGGTTTAGCTTATTTTTAACTAGCGATGAACCGATACGGTTATCAGGCGATACCGTCTAAATATTCGTTAAAGTTAACCAACACCACGAACACAAACTAAAAATGTGGTGAAGGACACAAGTTCATGTAGTCCGTATGCTAGTAATAGCCCACAAGCTAAAATTGTATCTCAGCTAAACTGTGTATGTTAGCTTATTTTTAACTAGCGATGAACCGATACGGTTATCAGGCCGATACTGTTCTAATATATTCGTTAAAGTTAACCAAACCACGAACACAACTAAAAATGTGGTGAACGACACAAGTTCATGTTAGTCCGTATGCTAGTAATAGCCCACAAGCTAAAATTGTATCTCAGCTAAATGTGTATGTTAGCTTATTTTTAACTAGCGATGAGCCGATACGGTTATCAGGCCGATACCGTTCTAATATATTCGTTAAAGTTAACCAACACCACGAACACAAACTAAAAATGTGGTGAAGGACACAAGTTCATGTTAGTCCGTATGCTAGTAATAGCCCACAAGCTAAAATTGTATCTCAGCTAAAATCTGTATTTTTGCTCATTTTTAACTAGCGATGAACCGATACTGTTATCAGGCCGATACCGTTCTAATATACTTGTTAAAGTTAATGGATATCATGAACAGATACCAATTTTTTGGTGTAATGTTTTTTTTTATGTGGAAAATGCAAAAATTTCACATAAATTATTTTTCACTCGACATTTAATTTTTTTGGTCATTTATTTTTCCTCATCTAATTCACCATTCATTATTGCTTTAAGAAGAGAAAATGAAAGACGTCTTCCAGTTAATTGCTTTTTTTCTGGTAGAAATATCAGCAAGTACTCAGATCCAAGTATCGGTATGGTATCGGTTAGAAGAAAAGCATCATCAGTGCATCCGTATTAAAAATTTATGCCTTTTTATCCTGGAAATTTGAGTTTTCTCTCCCAAATATTCAACTTTTCCTAATCTTTTTCTGACTTTTTTCTTATTTTTTTTCTGAAAAATATTTGAAATTAATCTGAAAGTGTTTTTTGCTAAAATCTGAAAAATATTGGTTTAGTCTACAGTCTACTGATAGTTGATCCAAGCAGGGAGTGGGATGGCGTGGTAGTTTATTTTTCCTGGCTTTTGGGGATAAGAGTGTTCACAGATCCGCTACGGCTTTACTGGGTTTAGCCTCCAGTACCTTCTCTGTGGTCCGTCTGGATGTTCTGCTTTGTGTCTCTGCAGGAGGAGAACAGCCCATCCCTCTGTGGAACGAGCACGACTCCTCCACAGACGCAGACAAGCCAAAGATCCTGCTCTACTCCCTCAGCCTCATGTTCAAGGTGGGCCGCAGAGCCGCTTCTCGCCTCGCGCTCGGGGGGGATCCAAGCGCCTCGTTACTCAGCAACGTGACGCCGCGTGTCTCTGTGTTTCCAGGGGATCCAGATGACGGCCACCACGCCGTCAATGCGGGCGGTGCGCTTTGAGACGGGCCTGATAGAGCTGGAGCTGTCCAACAGGATCCAGTGCAAGGCGCAGCCGGGCGGCAGCAGCAGCTACCTCAAACTCTTCGGTAAATGCCAGGTGGACCTGAACCTGGCGCTGGGACAGATCGTTAAGCATCAGGTAATGGACCATCCTCCCTCTGGCTCGCAGAGCCAATCGGAGCCGTTTTTCACTCTCTCGTCTGTCTGGCAGGTGTACGAAGAGGCGGGCTCCGACTTCCACCAGGTGGCGTACTTCCGGACTCGGATTGGCCTGAGGAACGCCCTGCAGGAGGAAATAAGCGGCTCGTCAGACAAGGAGGCCGTGCTGATAACTCTGAACAGACCGATTGTGTTTGCCCAGCCGGTGGCGTTCGACAGAGGTTCCCTTCTTGTTTCTCCGTCTCTCACATGAATGCGGCTCAGACTTTTAACTCCTCTTTCTCCTGCAGCCGTGCTCTTCTGGCTGAACTACAAGGCAGCGTACGACAACTGGAACGAACAGCGCCTGGCCCTCAACAAGGACATCCACATGGCCACCAAGGAGGTGGTGGACAAGCTGCCCGGCATCCAGCAGACCTCCGCCCAGGCTTTCAGCACCCTTTTCCTGCAGCTGACGGTTCACGACCTGGGGATCTGCCTCCCCATCACCAACGCGTCCCAGGTAACCCGTGCCGAGCCAGAAATATTGGCATCAACACAACCCGCTGTAGAGCTAAGAAAAATACATCATTGTACTAAAAATATCCATCAAATAAAGAAATCATTTGATATATTTTTAACATATTCTACTAATATATTTTGCAAAGTTAGTGGGCGGGGCTTAAACAAGTGAATCAGAAATATGTAGTTCCTTCGAGAGAAAAAAAACATTCATGGCTACGCCCACATCGGCTGGGGACCGCCAATCAGAACGCTGTGATTTGAAGACAGCAGAGAGCGGAGCGCGCCTCTGCTAATAGAAACGAACCACTAGCAACAAGCTATCCCTTAGTGACTCTGCTACCAAAAACTCTTCCTAAGCGACTCTTAGTAGAAGCTAACCATTAGCAACTGTACTAGAACAAGCTAACCATTCGCAACTGTACTAGTAAAAGCTAACCATTAGCAACTGTAGTAGAAGAAGCTAACCATTAGCAACTGTACTAGTAATAGCTAACCATTAGCAACTGTAGTAGAAGAAGCTAACAATTCACAACTGTACTAGTAAAAGCTAACCATTAGCAACTGTACTAGTAAAAGCTAACCATTCGCAACTGTACTAGTAAAAGCTAACCATTAGCAACTGTACTACTAGAAGCTAACCATTAGCAACTGTACTAGTAAAAGCTAACCATTAGCAACTGTACTAGAACAAGCTAACCATTCGCAACTGTACTAGTAAAAGCTAACCATTAGCAACTGTAGTAGAAGAAGCTAACCATTAGCAACTGTACTAGTAAAAGCTAACCATTAGCAACTGTAGTAGAAGAAGCTAACAATTCACAACTGTACTAGTAAAAGCTAACCATTAGCAACTGTACTAGTAAAAGCTAACCATTAGCAACTGTACTAGTAAAAGCTAACCATTAGCAACTGTACTACTAGAAGCTAACCATTAGCAACTGTACTACTAGAAGCTAACCATTAGCAACTGTACTAGAACAAGCTAACCATTAGCAACTGTACTAGAACAAGCTAACCATTCGCAACTGTACTAGTAAAAGCTAACCATTAGCAACTGTACTAGAACAAGCTAACCATTCGCAACAGTACTAGTAAAAGCTAACCATTAGCAACTCTACTAGTAGAAGCTAACCATAAGCAACTGTACTAGAACAAGCTAACCATTCGCAACTGTACTAGTAAAAGCTAACCATTCTCAACTGTAATAGTAAAAGCTAACCATTCGCAACTCTACTAGTAGAAGCTAACCATTAGCAACTGTACTAGAAAAAGCTATCCATTAGCAACTGTACTAGTAAAAGCTATCCATTAGCAACTGTACTAGAAGAAGCTAACCATTCGCCACTGTACTAGTAAAAGCTAACCATTAGCAACTCTGCTAGTAGAAGCTAACCATTAGCAACTGTGCAAGTGGAATCTAATTATTGGCAACTATGCTAATAGAAGGTAACCATTAGCAATAGCCAGTAGAAGCTAACCTTTTGCAACTTTTCTAGGATAAGCTAACCATTAGCAACTATTAGTACAAGCTAACAATTAGGTGCTGGTAACAGATGCTTACCATTAGCATCTCTGCTGCTAGATGCTAGCAATTAGCAACTGTGCTAGTAGTAGCTAACCATTAGCCACTCTGTTAATTAAAGCTAGCCAGTAGCTGCTCTACTAGTAAAAGCTAACCAGTAGCAACTCTATTAATAGAAGCTAACCATTAGAACTCTACTATTACAAGCTAACCATTAGCAACTCTACTAGAAGAATCTAACCATTAACAACTCTGTTAATAGAAGTTAACAATTAGCAGCCGTGCTATTGGAATCTAATTATTAGCAACTGTGTTAATAGAAGGTAACCATTAGCAAAAGATACTAGAAGTTAACTGTTAGCAACTATTCCAGTAGAAAGTAACTGTTAGCAGTTGTGCCAGTAGAAGCTACCTATTAGCAACTGTCCCAGTAGAAGCTAACCGTTTGCAAGGGTGCCAGTAGAAGCTACCGATTAGCAATTGTGTCAGTAGAAGCTACCCATTAGCAATTATGCCAGTAGAAGCTAACCGTTAGCAACTGTGCCAGTAGAAGCTACCCATTAGCAATTGTGCCAGTAGAAGCTAACCATTACCAGCTGTGTTAGTAGAAGCTACCCATTAGCAACTCTGCTAGTTGAAGCTACCCATTAGCAACTCTGCTAGTATAATCCAATTATCAGCAACTCTGTTAATAGAAGCTAACCATTAGCAATTCTGCTAGTAGAAGCTATCCATTAGCGAGTTGGGTAGAGAAAGGGGATTCGCTGTGGTGACCCTGAAAGGAAAAGCAGGAAAATTTATGAAAGTTGGCAACCCTACTGCTAGTAGAAGCCAGCCTTAGCAACTCTGCTAGTGTCAGCTAACCATTAGCAACCCCACAACATGGCGGAACGTGTTTGGGTCTGTGTTATTTGTGGAGACAACATATCAGCATCACATGTTTACCCATGAAAGAGGAGCTAGAGAAGAAATTTGTCTCAGAACGTTCCGGAGTCGTGTCACCGAGATGTTTACACAACATGAATAATAATGAGTTTTACTGATTATCCTTCATGTTTCCACCTCACCTACTTCCAGCTCATATAAAAGAAGCGTCAGAGCAGTTTTTCCACAGAAAACAACTTCATACTGGAGACCAAAGCAGATTTATTTGGGGGGAAAAACAGTGAATGAGAGATTTAAGAGGAACTGAAACATAATTTGATGAACAGCCCAGCGTTCATATCTGTGTATCCCATAATATGTCTCTAATAGAACATGTCTGTGTTAAAAATCCTTTTTAATCCTCTGATTATTTCATTATCAAACTGAATATGATGTCCTAACTCACTGAGATGCATCAATAACGACTGAGTCATGATGAAGTTTTCTGTGCACCACTGTTGATGAGAAGCCAGGACCAGACGCTGTTTTTACTTCTAGCATGTCTGTAGGTCAAAAGTCACCCAGCTGTACTTTCACACCTGTTTCCATAGAAAGGACAAGCAGCGGTGGGGCAGGAGGCGAGCTCTGAAGCAGCGGGCCCTCCAAAACCCCCCAACAAAGTAACCTGCAGCTCATTATGTCCTCTCTTGTTGCTTGTTGTGGAACTGGAATGATTGTGGAGCTCTTCTTTGACATCTGCTGCTGCACCAACAGCCTGTCTGTCGTTGAACCATTCTCTGACTGACTCTCGCTCCTCGTAGCGGCCTGGTGTGTTTTATTTTTTACGGGATGAGAGCTGATGGCAGCTGGTGTGCTGTCTCTGATCTGTATGTGATGCACGCTGACATTTGAATTCTCTTAAAATCCTGTTCTGATTTTCATCGGTTGTGAAGACGAGGGCGCGTTTGTTCCTCTCTCTGCTCATGAGAGGATGATAATCAGATTAGCATTTTTCGGGAGCGGAAATTTATGTTTTCTGGGTGATTTTAGCTCTGGTGACATTTCCCTCTGAAGTGGATCTAAATGTGAAGGATTCAATCAGGATTTCACCTTTTGGGGAAACATAATCTAATTCTTCCTGAGAAGGAAATGTCACCATCCGGCTCTGGCTTTTCCAAACGGATCACAGCTGGCTTGTTTCACCAACCAGCCGCTAACTCTGACCCCTCCCTCCTCAGGCTAACCACAGCATAGATTTTGACGCCGGCTCGGCTCTGGTTCTGACCATCGAGAGCACGCTGATCACCGCCTGCTCCTCCGAGTCCCTGGTTAGTAAAGGACACTTCAAGAACTTCTGCATCCGGTTCGCAGAGGGCTTCGAGACCTCCTGGGACGACTGGAAGCCAGAGATCCGTGAACTCGTCATGAATGCATGTGAGCAGCTGAAGCACCTCCTGGGGTTCTGGCCCTTCTAAATCGTTCCCTAAATGATTTCTCCTAGAAGACTCTAACCATTAGCATTTCTGTTAGCAGATGCTGACCATCAACATATCTGTTAACAGATGCTAACCATTAACATATCTGTTAACAGATGCTAACCATTAGCAACTCTGTTAGCCGATGCCAACCATTAACACATGCTAACCATTAGCAATTCTGTTAGCTGATGCTAGCCATGAACAAATCTGCTGGTAGAAGCTAACCAGTAGCAACTCTGCTAGTACAAGCTAACCATTAGCAACTCTGTTAGGAAAAGCTAACCATCAGAGAGTCTCCTAGTAGAAGCTAACCATTTGGTGAGTCTGCTAGTAGAAGCTAACAATTAAAAAGTTTCCTAGTAGAAGCTAACCATTAGCAACTCTGGTAACAGATGCTAACAATGAACAACTCTGCTGGTAGAAGCTGACCATTAGCGAGTCTGCAAGTAGAAGCTAACCACTAGCGAGTCTGCAAGTAGAAGCTAACCATTAGCGAGTCTGCTACTAGAAGGTAACCATTAATGAGGCTGCTAGTAGGAGCTAACCATTACGTGTGTCTGCTAGTAGAAGCTAACATTAGTAAGTCTGCTAGTAGAAGCTAACAATTAGCAACTCTGGTAACAGATGCTAACAATGAACAACTCTGCTGGTTGAAGCAAACCATTAGCGAGTCTGCTAGTAGAATCTAACCATTAGCGAGTCTGCTAGTAGAAGCTAACCATTACGTGTGTCTGCCAGTTGAAGCTAACATTAGTGAGTCTGCTAGTAGAAGCTAACATTTAGCGAGTTTCCTAGTAGAAGCTAACCATTAGCGAGTCTGGTAGTAGAAGCTAACCATTAGCGAGACTGGTAGTAGAAGCTAACCATTAGCGAGGCTGCTAGTAGAAGCTAACCGTTAGCGAGTCTGCTAGTATAAGCTAACCATTAGGTGTGTCTGCTAGTAGAAGCTAACCATTAGGTGTGTCTGCTTGTAGAAGGTAACATTAGCGAGTCTGCTAGTATAAGCTAACCATTAGGTGTGTCTGCTAGTAGAAGCTAACCATTAGGTGAGTCTGCTAGTAGAAGCTAACCATTAGGTGTGTCTGCTAGTAGAAGCTAACCGTTAGCGAGTCTGCTAGTAGAAGCTAACCATTAGCGAGTCTGCTAGTAGAAGCTAACCATTAGCGAGTCTGCTAGTATAAGCTAACCATTAGGTGTTTCTGCTAGTAGAAGCTAACCATTAGGTGTGTCTGCTAGTAGAAGGTAACATTAGCGAGTCTGCTAGTAGAAGCTAACCATTAGCAAGTCCGCTAGTAGAAGCTAACCTTTAGGTGATTCTGCTAGTATAAAACTGATGGGAGTAGCTGAAGCACCTCCTGGGGTTCTGGCCGTTCTCAATCGTTGCCTAAATGTTTCCTCTGTGTGTGTCGGGCATGCAGGCATTGTCCCCGATGGCACATACGAGGTGTGCTCCCGGACCACCGGCCAGCTGTCTGCAGGCAAGATGATGCTCAGATGATTTCTGAATGCTGCACATCAGAGTTGAAACTCTTCCTCAGGGAAATGACTCCGTCTGTTTTTCCGTGGAGCAGAGAGCAGCAGCGCCGGGACCTGGACCCTCAATGTGCTTTGGAAGATGTGCGGCATCGACGTTCACATGGACCCGAACATCGGCAAGCGGCTGAACGCCCTGGGCAACACGCTGACGTCTCTGACGGGCGAGGAGGACGTAGATGACATCACCGACCAGAACTCTGTGTACATGGGGGACTTGTCAGACGAGGACGAAGCCGACAGCATGTCGCCCACCGTCCACATGGTCAGGCCTTATCCGCTCCCTTCCCTGACTGAGACAGCACTTAGACAGGTCACACATTAGGTCCATTTAATCTGTTTATAATCTCTAAATCCGGAGGAGAAAAGCACAGAGAAACTGAAGAATAGCATCTACAGTTATTCAGTTTTACTAGAGTTGTACTTTATGTTACTTTAAATGTCATGTTTACAGCTGAGTGAAAATATTTAATCATTTGTTTTTAGATGTTTTTTCTGTGTGAAGATGGACTAAAAAGATGATGCAAAAATTAGATAGGTCTCCGTGATGATTGAAGGTTAGACCTTCTTCTTTGAGACGGACAGTTAGACCTTCTTCTTTGAGACGGACGGTTAGACCTTGTTTATCGAGACGGACGGTTAGACTTCTTCGTCGAGACGGACAGTTAGACCTTCTTCATTGAGACGGACGGTTAGACCTTCCTCGTCTAGACGGACGGTTAGACCTTCTTCGAGACGGACGGTTAGACCTTCTTCGAGACGGACGGTTAGACCTTCTTCGTCGAGACGGACGGTTAGACCTTTTTCGTCGAGACGGAGGGTTAGACCTTTTTCGTCGAGACGGAGGGTTAGACCTTCTTCGTCAAGACGGACGGTTAGACCTTCTTCTTTGAGACGGACGGTTAGACCTTCTTCTTTGAGACGGACGGTTAGACCTTCTTCTTTGAGACGGACGGTTAGACCTCTTTGTCGAGACGGACGGTTAGACTTCTTTGTCGAGACGGACGGTTAGACTTCTTTGTCGAGACGGACGGTTAGACTTCTTTGTCGAGACGGACGGTTAGACTTCTTTGTCGAGACGGACGGTTAGACTTCTTCGTCGAGACGGACGGTTAGACTTCTTCGTCGAGACGGACGGTTAGACCTTCTTTGTCGAGACGGACGGTTAGACTTCTTTGTCGAGACGGACGGTTAGACCTTCTTTGTCGAGACGGACGGTTAGACTTCTTTTTCGAGACGGACGGTTAGACCTCTTTGTCGAGACGGACGGTTAGACCTTCTTCTTTGAGACAGACGGTTAGACCTTCTTCTTTGAGACGGACGGTTAGACCTCTTTGTCGAGACGGACGGTTAGACCTTCTTCGAGACGGACGGTTAGACCTTCTTCGAGACGGACGGTTAGACCTTCTTCGTCGAGACGGACGGTTAGACCTTCTTCGTCGAGACGGACGGTTAGACCTTCTTCGTCGAGACGGACGGTTAGACCTTCTTCTTTGAGACGGACGGTTAGACCTTCTTCTTTGAGACGGACGGTTAGACTTCTTTGTCGAGACGGACGGTTAGACTTCTTTGTCGAGACGGACGGTTAGACTTCTTTGTCGAGACGGAAGGTTAGACTTCTTTGTCGAGACGGACGGTTAGACTTCTTTGTCGAGACGGACGGTTAGACTTCTTTGTCGAGACGGACGGTTAGACCTTCTTCTTTGAGACGGACGGTTAGACTTCTTTGTCGAGACGGACGGTTAGACTTCTTTGTCGAGACGGACGGTTAGACCTTCTTCTTTGAGACAGACGGTTAGTCCTTCTTCTTTGAGACAGACGGTTAGACCTTCTTCTTTGAGACAGACGGTTAGACCTTCTTCTTTGAGACAGACGGTTAGACCTTCTTTGAGACAGACGGTTAGACCTTCTTCTTTGAGACGGACGGTTAGACCTTCTCTGAGACGGACGGTTAGACCTTCTTCGTCGAGACGGACGGTTAGACCTTCTTCGTCGAGACGGACGGTTAGACCTTCTTCTTTGAGACGGACGGTTAGACCTTCTTCGAGACGGACGGTTAGACCTTCTTCGAGACGGACGGTTAGACCTTCTTCGTCGAGACGGACGGTTAGACCTTCTTCGTCGAGACGGACGGTTAGACCTTCTTCTTTGAGACGGACGGTTAGACTTCTTCTTCGAGACGGACGGTTAGACCTTCTTCTTTGAGACGGAGGGTTAGACTTCTTCTTTGAGACGGACGGTTAGACCTTCTTCTTTGAGACGGACGGTTAGACCTTCTTCTTTGAGACGGACGGTTAGACCTTCTTCTCTGAGACGGACGGTTAGACTTCTTCGTCGAGACGGACGGTTAGACCTTCTTCTTTGAGACGGAGGGTTAGACCTTCTCTGAGACGGACGGTTAGACCTTCTCTGAGACGGACGGTTAGACCTTCTCTGAGACGGACGGTTAGACTTCTTCGTCGAGACGGACGGTTAGACTTCTTCGTCGAGACGGACGGTTAGACCTTCTTCTTTGAGACGGACGGTTAGACCTTCTTCTCTGAGACGGACGGTTAGACCTTCTCTGAGACGGACGGTTAGACCTTCTCTGAGACGGACGGTTAGACCTTCTCTGAGACGGACGGTTAGACCTTCTCTGAGACGGACGGTTAGACTTCTTCGTCGAGACGGACATTCAAATCTCCATGGAGACGGATCAACCCATAAACATGAACAGGTCATAAAGTAACCAGTAAAAAACACATTAAAGCAGTTCGTTAAAGGAAGTAAATAAAGCAGACAAACTGATGAATTATTTAGTAAATGTCATGTAGTTAGGGGTTAGGGTGTATCATCCTGAGGATCATCTGCTGTAATAATGACGAAATGTTTGCTGTTATTTAGAACATGAATGTAATTATGTTACACTGTGACGCTGAGCTTCAAGTTTATAGATCGGGGGGGCAGCTTCCTGACATGGTAAGACCAGAGGAAGGTCCAGGAGTGGGGGACACGTCCCTCCTCTCCCTCACGTCTTCCTGCTGTTGTCCACAGAGCTCTGAGAACCCGTACAGCCCCCGACTGACCTTAAAGAAACGCCTGGTAAACCACATCCTGGGCCTCAGCCCTAGGCCTCAGAGCGTCTCTGTCCCCGACGACTGCTTAAACAATGCAGCTGCTGCAGGAACCCGGGTCCAGAGACCCCTCTCCTGGGCCTGCGTATGTAGCCACCCCCACCCACTCACACTCACAGTGGGACCGGTCCTCTGGGTTCAATCAGTCCCCTTCAGATGGAGCTGATCAGCACCGTGATTAAAACCCTGATGAAGGTTCAGTGTTGGGTGATTTAAGGTGGCAGTAGAGCTGGTTCCCTTGTTTCCCTGTCAGTCGGTGGTGGTGGATGAGGTGGAGGTGTTTCCAGGGGACTCAATCAATCACTGATTTAGCTTTTAGCTACATGTTGGAGGCTGGAAGGGCTTTACCCAGCAGCTGATGGGTCTCCTCTGGTCCCGACAGGAGAATATCGACCCCCGCCGGCAGATGATTGGCAGCCAGGGCGTCGACGCTCGAGGGAGGAAGGTCACCAAGAGGGTGGTGGACATCCGGGAGCTGAACGAACAGGCCAAAGTCATCGACGACCTGAAGTAAGCTCCTCTCCTCAGCGTCAGCCGATAACACGCCGATGACACGCCACTGATCCGTCCAATCGCTTGCAGGAAACTGGGAGCCAGCGAGGGAACCATCAACCAGGAGATCCAGCGCTACCAGCAGCTGGAGTCGGTGGCCGTCCAGGACATCCGGAGAGACGTCAGGAAGAAGCTACGTCGCTCCAGCATGCGGGTGAGGCTTTCATCGTCACGTTCTGAAACTAAAACGGGGAAAACATCAGGAAGAGAAAAATCTACCCATGCACCGATGCCACTTTGTTTTCAAACCAGTACAATACCGATACTTGGATACACACAAAATAATGCAATTTTCTTCTCCGCATGTTGCTACAAATGTAAAAAATAAAATATTAGAAATGACCATAAAACTGAAGTTCCAAGAGAAAAATAAACACTTTTTGAGTTTCCCCATTTTAAGCATCGGTTAACTTTAACGAGGACGTTAGGTTGCATCCTTAGAAAAATATTTTTTTATAAGAAACCATATTTCTAACCATAATCAGGTAGCTCATATTTTACCTGAAATCCATGTAGATTCTTGTTTTTAAGGCAAAATTCCTTTATTAAAATGTCTCATTTTGCCTCAAGTAATCAGGAAATTGTGAGATCAGTGGCACAGATCTTTTCTTTAAATGAAGGAGTGTTGAAGCTGTTGCAGAAAAAAAAAACCTCACATAGCATTTCTCTGAGGTCGAAGTTTTACATTTTCATTATTAAATGCATAAATTTTCCACATCCAAACTAAGATATCGTTATGACATTTTAAAAGTCAGAAATTTGCTATACATGAACTAAATAATATTTAAGCAGTAAATGTGTGAGATGCACATCTGGATATTGATCACAATTAATGCGTCTGTTGTCCTGGATCAGAGCAACTTCTCCCAGGTTGAGACGATTCCTGGATGCAGCCATGTTGAAGCCTCATTCCTATCAGTCTCTCTCACATGAGGCGTTCACGGACCTGTCTAAACCTGGGAGAAGTTGCTCTGATCCAGGAAAACAGACGCGTGAATTATCAATATCCAGATGTGGATCTCATAAAGTTACCTCTTAAATCTAATAGAACCTGGTATTTTTTGTGTCAGAAATACATTTTAAAGTTTACACGTTTTTCTCATAGATTCACGATTATCAAATTCCTGAATTTGAAATGTCAGAAAACATCATAAATGTATGCCTTTAATTAGTTAGTTTTTCTCCTGCAAACTGATTACTTTTCAACATCAGTGTTTGTTGAAAATATGTGAATTTGAACTAAAAAGATTTTAGTTTTGTGGTGAATAATTAGCTCCCAAGCTGTAGCTTTTTTATCTACAACGACCCTGATACTCTTCATGCTGATATAAGTTTATTTTTCGACATTTAAGGTAAAATTTCTGCTGCATAGGTGGAATTTCTTGACGTAGCCTAACTTCTAGCAGAACATTTCAGCCTTGGGGAAACCATCATCAAGGAAAGTGATGAAAGTTTGTAGAACAGACCAGAACTAATGATGATTAGATGGTTTTAGCCTGGATTTAATAGACGTCAGCTTTTCAGCAGCTTTGCTCTCATTATGATGCTCTGTTCTCCCGCAGGCGGCCTCTCTGAAGGATAAATGGGGCCTCGGCTACAAACCCAGCTACAACCGCTCCAAGAGCATCTCTGCAGCAGCGGGTCGACCTCCTCTGAAAAGGATCGACAGGCAAAGGTGACGAGCCGCCGCCAAACACAGATATTTCAAATCAAACTTTATTTATAAAGCACTTTTCATACAAGAATAGCATCTCCCCTCGTAAACCACATTCCTTTCCTTCCCCCCTGGATTAAATGATAACTTCTGGTTCTGCTGGAGGTTTCTTCCTGTTAAAGGTGGAGTTTTTCCTCTCCACTGTCACCACATGCTGGTTTAGGAGGAGCAAATGCTGCCAGTAGATGACTCGATGCCATCAGATGGGATCCCTGAGGAAACTTTTAAACTGATTGAATTGTCCGTATGATTGATTTGGAATGACTTTTCTTGTAAAGTGCCTTTAGAATCGTTTCTCTTTAGACAAACTGAGCTCGTTTTTCTAGCTGCAAATTATTCAGTCCTATTCACACTGCAGTTTGTCTTCAGAAAGGCGCCCAAACTTATCCCCCCCCCACAGAGCGTCAAGAATAGTAAAATACTTTAATTTATTATACAGTTATTCAAGATTCCTTCGTGTAAATAACAACAAAATGAAAAATAAGTCATATTTATCCACTTAAAACATATCTAAACTTCTTTAAAAAAAAATTGGCCTTGATGACTGTGAAAATATTTTTCCATGTATCACGGTAACCCCATCGTTTTAAACGTCTATAAAGTCCTCTAAATGTCTATGTCTTCTAAATAGTTACAGTTTTTATTCAGCTCATGGTTGGAAAAAAAAGTTCCGCTTTTGGAGAAACATGCAGTCATTTAGCGACTTTAATGTTTAAAGTAGAAGCAGCTGTATGTTTGGGATACCTGAATCAGAATTTTAAAATTCACGATTTAAAAATATGCAAACTCGAGGGTTTTTACCAAAACATATTCTCTAAAAAGCAAATACATAGTCAGCAGTTACCATGGATAAAATGAGCGTCACAAAGTATCAGCTGCTGCAGGAATCCAGGCTTTTATCGGAGCGTCTGGGGTATAATAATAAAAAAATAAAAAACGTTATGCCGTACAGTCGACCACACAGCAGGAGTGAATAATCTGCTTTGCCAAATCCTCCTCCAAACTTGCACAATAATTGGAATTAAGGGTAAAATATGCCGTTTCATGCCACTTATACCAGTGATGCAATGCAAGAAACATGAACATCGACTCCTATTCACACCAGCACAGAAGGTCCGGACCTATGAAGGAAACCAGTTAGGCCGGGCTGTCTGTAGGCGACCGTGTGACGTTTCTGTCTCCGCAGCTCCAAGATGGGGGATGTGGATGATTTCCCAGAAGTCCGTGTGGACGCGTCCTCTCCTGGACCTCGGGTCACCTTCAACATCCAGGACCCGGTAAGCTCCTCCTCCTGGACAGGGACAGCTGAGCTCCTAGCATTTAATGTGAACCCATCGTGTCTTCTGAGTCAGAACATCTTCATGTTTGTTGATGTTTCGTTGACCACAGGTTTGGTTTTTAACTCCTGTTGTGTTTAATTAAAGAGTAATTGTCAGGCTCTGGACTCTGAACATCTGCCTGTCAGCACTGGAGAGGTTTTTAAGGTATCCGGCTCAAATTAAATCCTCTTGTAAAACGACAAATCAAAGCTGCTAGCTGAATTCCTCCACGCCTGCGTTTCCTCTGATGAGCTCTAGGGGGCGATGCAGAATCACAACAGGATCACAGATTAAACGCCGGCGTTGCCATGTGATGTCAGATCCTGACATGAATCTGCATCATCAGCCTTTCTTTAACCTTTCCACCCTGTCTTGATTTCTAACATCTCTGCATGCGTCGCTCTCAGTTGCTGGTTGACCTTACATTCTGAAACTCTACAACTCAGCTATTTATTACATTATTTAGTCTTTTATAAAGAAATTCCTGATGGACATGGTTTTCATCTGATCATTTGGGCTTTTTATGCCTTATTTGAGTCGTTGGGAGTATTAATAGGCCTTCAGTAATCCATAAATACGGTCAAGCCTCTTAGTTCCTTAAGTCTCCTGGCTGGCTCGCCAATAATGTAGGTATTATAAACATTTAAAGGAACGGGCAGCAACTTTAGAACTGAAATAGAGCGTAGTCGGTTTATTGGATCATCGCCACACAGGTACAGGCAGAATAGTAGATTCTTCGAGACTCTTCCCGACCCGTGACAAATCAGGACCTTTTATCATTTCTTTGCATGTTGCAGGCGCATGTGTTTGCGTAACCGGTGCGCGCTCACATGGTTACAGACACCACATGTTTCCCTGAAACCTCTAGCAGGTCATCTTGACCTGTGAAGTTTAGAAAAACAACCATTCTTGCCAATGCTGGAAAATCCTCTCTGATGACGAGAGACAAACCTGCATGTAGCTCTTGTGTGGAAAAACAAGTTGTATAAGTGGTATTATAACATTAATATATGAGTTCGACTCCCGTATTTGCCCTCCACAGTAGCTTCTGGTTAGACATCAGGACTGAGTTCAGTCGAGGTTAATCATACGAATCGGACTGAAGATGGTGGGAGAATAATTTCAGATTTAGCATAATTGTTCCCGTCAGATGAGAGGAAGTAGGTCGGCAGGTTTTGGGGCAGCCAAGAACCAATGGGGTCTAGGAAACCCGCTGTCCACAGTCTAACTCATGACTGTACCAGCTGTCTAGCATGGTGGAGGAGGCATCATGCTGTGGATCTGTTTCTACAACCCCGGTCCTGGTGTGTTGCAGAAGGTGTATGGAGACATGAAGGACTAGATGGTAGAAAGTGAAACGGAGACCAAGTCAGGTGTTCCAGCAGGACACTGGTAGCAAACTGGTTCTGTACTGGTTTATGTTTTTAACAGGCTTCCAGAATTTAACCAAAATCTGGTTCATGGCTTCAGGAAGTGTCGGGTTGTGGTGATGTTCACCTAGGAACAGTTAACCAAGCAGTACTGGGTCTGGGTCTTGGCTGGTTTGGTTATGGGTCCCGGTCTTGGTTTGGATCTTGGTCTTGTTCTGGGTCTTGGTCCTAGTGTTGATATGGATCTTGGTTTGGCTTTTGGTCTGGGTCTCTGAGTTTGGTTCTGGGTCTTGTTTGGGTTTTATTCTTGGTTTAGATTTTCTTCTGGGTCTTGGTTTGGGTCTCTGTTTGAGTCTGGGTCCTGGTCTTTGTTGGGGCCTGGTCTTGGTTCTGGGTCTTAGTTTGAGTCTCTGTTTGGGTTCGGTTGTGGATCTTGATCTGGGTTTTGCTCTCAGTTTGGTTTTTGGTCAAGGTTTTGGTCTGATGTAGAGATCTTAGTTTGGGATGTAGTCAGGATCTTTGTTTGGACCTTGGTATTGGTCTGGGTTTTGGTTTGGATCTTGCTGTAGTTCTCTGTTTTAGTCTGGGTCTTGGTTTAGAGCTGGGTCTGGGTTTTGGTTTGGATCCCTTTTTTGCGTCCTGGTCTTGATCTCTGCATGGGTTTGTTCTGGATCTACATGGTGGATTCTGACACTGCTGGATCAGACGATATCTAAACCTGAAATCAGGGTTTCTAATGATGGTTCTAGTTTCTGCAGCAGATAATTAAAAGTGAAAAATGAAAGACTACGATGCGCATAATGATGGGTCATCATGGTGGTCTAACTCTTTAAAGGTAAAGTCCCGTAGGTATGAGGCTACTGTTATAGACCATAATACTCCTCAAAGCTCAGATGGTTTAAGCTGATGCTGGTCTTTGGCGGGCGTGGTTCTTCTCTGGGTGAGGGTGTCTCATCTTCTCGTTGTTTTCGTTTTGGGTTTCTGGGTTCTCTGCCTCTGAAAACCTGCCTGGAACCCTCTCGTCTGACTCTCTGTCCCTCTCTGAAAGTTTCCCGAGGAGTCCGAATGCGAGCTGTTGTCCGTCACCATCGACGACCCATCCCATCTTCATCATCACCTTCACCTCCATTCTCCATGCTCTGTGGAGGGCCAGCAGTCAGTGTTCAGTGCCCCCGCCACCCCCGCCGTCTTCTCACCCACGCTTCCCTTCCAGCAGTACGACACGCGCCGCGACGACCTCTCCTCTTCGTCCTCCGAGGACTCTGAGAAGGAGGACGAGTTCGAGCGCGAGAGACCGCCGACCTACCGCCGCCCTGTGTGAGTGGAGCCTCCTTTGGTTTAATGTGTTTTTTAGCCACCGATGGGTCAAAAGGGAGGAAGGTCTGTCATTTTCATCATAGCTACACTTCAACTCTGAGAGACAGAATGTAAAAAACATCCGGCAAATCAAAAGGACGGATTTATAAATAGGTTGTTGTCCCTTTAAGGAAATTCATCTTGGACTACCGCAATCACAGATTTTACAGTTAGTATCATGCGTTCAAACAAAAATAAAATACATAAAATATGTATAAGTTCATCTTCATACTTTATCAGCTCCAGAGGTCAAAGGTCACCTGTAGGTCTCCAGCAGTTTTCCACTGTTGCTGCTATTTTGGCCCATTCCTCCATGTTTTGGGACTTTCTATGGGGCTGAGATCTGCAGACTGGCTCGGCCAATCAGGAACCTGGAAATGCTTCTCAGGAAGCCCCTCCTCCTTGGTTACCATGGCGATGTGTTTGGGATCATCGTCATGCCACGTTTCATCTTCAACGCTCTCACTGATGCCACCATACTTGGCCCCATTCATTCTTCCTGGTCCCACAGCATGATGCTTCCACCCCCATGCTTCACAGTAGCTATGCTGTAGAGTTAATACATGTAACGAGTGGAGGATAGAGAAGAAGAAGAAGTTTCCCGGATATTTTTACATTCTGTCTCTCACAGTTGTAGTGATGATGCAAATTACGACCTCTCTCTTGGACGATTGTTGTTTTTTGGGGGGTATGAGATTAAAGGGGTGGCCGTCTCCTCCTCATCTCTCAGCCAGGCGCCCCACAGGAAGCCCTCCGGCTTCTCCGCCGTCAGCCAGCTGTTCAGCGAGCGCTGGCCCAGCACGCCGGCCAACCGCAGCTTCGGCGGCCCGGCGTCGGAGAAGAACATCGACTTTGAGCTGGACGTGCGCGTGGAGATCGACAGCGGGAAGTGTGTCCTCCACCCCACCACCCAGCAGTTGGAGCACGAGGATGTCTCCCTGAGGAGGTGCTCTAAACTCCTCCTTCCTGTGTTTTCGGTTCTGTGAGCCTCCGCTGATGGAGAACCTGTTTGGTTCTGTGTAGGAGCTGCGACCGCAGCCTCAGGAGTCTGGACCAGGACTCCCCACCTAAGAAGAAAAAGCTCCAGCCGGCCTACACCTCCACCTCTCACCTCCTCGCTGGGAAGAAGTGTCCCTCCACCTTGCCGACCAAATCCAACGACCTGGAGACGACTGTCTTCTACATTCCAGGAGTGGACGTGAAGGTAAGCGTCTCTCTCCGTCCTCCTCGTCTCTGGTTTCTTCATTTTTCCAGCTGAAATGTTTGCTTCTCCTCCTGCAGCTGCACTACAACTCCAAGACCCAGAAGACGGAGTCCCCCAACGCCTCGCGGGGGTCCTCTCTGCCCCGCACGCTCTCCAAAGAGTCCAAGCTGTATGGTATGAAAGATAGCGGCCCTCCAAACCAGACTAACTCGCTCCTACCTCCCCCGCCCCCACCTGTTGCTGCAGGTACTGAGCCTCTCCGTGTTTCCGCTTGCATGCCGTAGCACCATCTCCTCCGTCTAACGCGGGGCCGTGGAGAGCATGGTGATGGCGGACGGGCTCCATGCGCGTGGAGAACGGCGGAGCCAGATGTTTCACCTCTGCTTCTGTTTGTCTCCCGTAGCCAAAGGTAAGGGCGTCGGGGGGGTGAAGACGGCCAAGCTGTACGCCTGGGTGGCCCTTCAGACTCTGCCAGAAGAAATGGTCATCAGTCCCTGTCTGCTGGACTTCCTGGAGAAAGCCTTGGAGACCATTCCTATCACCCCCGTGGACCGGAGCTACGCAGGTTGGTAATACTGAAACTTACGACCGTTACTAGGGATGTAAGAAAATATTGTTACGCCAACATATCGGGATATTTTACGACAGAATATTGTATTTCACGAGTTTTAATTAAACCATTAATAATTACAGTAAATTTTTGTCATAGAATTAAAAGTATACCTGGTAGTTGGCTGTTTTCACCTTTGTTCCAGTGGATCGACTACAACCAGTAATAAAACAGGTTGGAGTGTTTAGAATGTTGACACATTTTTCGCATTTAGATTTAGTTGTAAAAATCACAATGAGTAGTTTTACTTGTTGGCGATTTTACCGAAAATATTTGCAGAAAGTAGCTGAATGAGCCTTAAAATGCTAGTGGTAGCCGGATGCTGAACCGTTTTACATCGAACGAGCTGCAAAAAGAAAAAATAATCTGCAAGCTCTCTTACGTAGAACCGTAAATTAGCTCAAATGAGGAAAAATGGTCATATTAGCTAAAATGCCAAGTTGTAGCATGTGTCGGAACTGCTACAAGCAGATATAAAAGGAAATCAAAAAGTCTGCGAATTGATAAAAACCAGGTAATATGCCACTGAAAGCTAAAACTCTGTTAACTAAAATGCTAGTTGTAAAATCTTGAAAAAACGCTAAAAATTTGGTTCATCGTCAAACAATAAATACCCAGAATACAACATTGGAGAAAGTTTAAAAAAAAACACAGCAACTTAGCATGAAACACACATGATACTCAATGAAGAATAACGACCAAAGGCAGCTCTAAACAGATGAGTTTAAAGTTTTATTTTAAGCAGCTCAGTGTTTCAGCAGCTTTGCAATCGTCAGGAAGTTTGTTCCAGATAAGATTAAAGGATTTACACATTTACACAGAGATAATGATCATCTAGCCAGTTGCTAAGTCAAACTAACTGGTTAACATTCTCTGTATGTGAAGCTGAACGTTTCTTATTAATATTGAACAACCCTGAGTATCATCTTCATCCGACTGGTTTGGAACCAAACTTAAATAACTTTAACTGCTTTTCCACTGTTTTTGTTATTTTAGTTATCTTACAGCTGCAGTGTTGGTTAGCTGCGTTAGCTTGTTAGTTAGCCAAGGCTTACCTGAAGTTATTCGTGCGGATTGTTGCCTTTATAGTCATCTGCTGGTTCCGGTCGTTTACGACGCCCGATGGCACCTTGTTCTGTAGACTAAACTCACAGTGGAGCAGATAGTGACGTATAAACGGTGTTCTGCTTCCATACGGGAGCTGTTCGTCTCCGTACCTTACCGAAGATGTTTTGTGTTGGTAGCCGCGACGACCCAGGAGGAGGACATGGGTCAGTTCGATCCGGTGGAACCTCTGGAGGAATCCACCACCTCCCTGGTCTCCTCCTCCACCTCCGCCTACTCCTCCTTCCCCGTGGATGTGGTCGTTTACGTCAGAGTCCAGGTAAGCTCCGCCCACCGTCCCCGCCGCCGCCGCCCTCGGTAGTTCCGGTTCTAACGCGTCGCGTCGGCTTCCAGCCCTCCCAGATCCGCTTCAGCTGCCTGCCCATGTCCCGGGTGGAGTGCATGCTGAAGCTGCCCTCCCTGGACCTGGTGTTCTCGTCCAACCGCGGGGACCTGGAGACCCAGACCGGAAACGGCCCCCTGGACGGACCCCACCCACCCTCCTCCACCCCACCCGGGCAGCACGTCCCCAAGCCGCCTCCCAGCAAAGGTCAGTAGAGCCTCTCTCTGCTCCGGCAGGTTCTGATTCCGGTTCTGATTGACGGGTTTGTTGCAGCCTCCCCGCTGCTGGGTAGCCCCCTGGGCCGGAGCCGCCACAGCAGCAGCCAATCGGACCTCAGCGGGCCGCCCACCAACTCCTCGGGCCTGAGCTTCACCGCCTGCATGTCTGACTTCTCCCTCTACGTCTTCCACCCCTACGGCGCCGGGAAGCAGAAGTCCGCCGTGACGGGCCTGCCGCCCGGGCCGGGACCGCTGGGTCTGTGAACGCCTCACCGGGTAAAATAACTTTATCGGTAAAGAGCTGCGGAGCGCTGACGTGTGTCTCCCACAGATGACGAGCCGTCTTCGGTGACGGGGAGGAAAGACTCTCTGTGCATCAACCTGGAGTTCGTGAAGGTCAGTCTGTCCAGGATGAGACGGACCGGAGCGCCGACCTTCATCGAGAGCTTCGTCTCTCCTAAAGGAGGGAAGATGGACACCACCCTGATCAACATCTCAGGTAGGAGATCCATCACACTCCCTGTCAGGAACAACTAAAAACACCCAGAGCTTTACAGAAACACACTGGACACCTCTGTTATCAGTTTTTAGTTTAAATATCAAAATGAGTATGCTAATTGTGAGCTCACTCCTGACCCGTAACGTCGCTTTGTTAAAGAGCAAAAGTTGTGAACAAAGAGAGCTATCAGTATCTGGTTTAGAATAATAATTACCAATAATTACAATCGATACCATATTGACCCGAATATAGGACAACCCCGATTATAAGACTAATCTTTAGAAAAAACCGTCAGGAAATATTTTTATTGCAATTTTGAGAAGTAATTTAAATAATAATTACAGACTGCTTTAATATTTATCTTTTTAATTCAGTCAAGATGATCTGTACCATATTCCTAAACTAAACATTGTATTGTAATAACTCTTCTTGTAAAGTGCCTTGAGATGACATCTGTTGTAAAATGGCGCTATATAAATAAACTGAATTGAATTGCTGTGTTTGGGGATCTGTCAGGAAATGTACTAGCGATACTGAACAAAACTAAGCAAAAATAATATTGTAATGCAAACTGTCAGAAACTTGCTCATAGCACATCAAAAGTCTGCATGAGGCTTTTACTTAATGACGTCCTCTACCTCGCTGTTCTCACTTTCATGCTGCGGCCCTGTCTCCCCCCACAGAACATCATCCTCACTGCCAAATAATTCATTTAACATGCAGCCATTCCTGATCCTTTCTGGTGTTAAATCATCCCATAAGCCACTCTGGCGACCTCTGCTGTTGCGGTCGTGTAACGACAGCTGTCAGCATGTGTCAACGGTTCGGCCCTGATTATAAGACGACCCCGCATTTTTATTTCGTTTACAATGGAGAAAATTCTCGTCCTATATTCGGGAGAAAATTAAAATATTTTAATAACATGATTATTGATTCAGTTTGAGTTATTCATTATTAATCAGGTGATAAGGGCACCACTTGTGTCTTTAGAAGAATAACTTTATATTACCAGACACTTAAAGGTTGAATATGGAACATTGTCATAAAAATACAAAAAAAGTAAAATACAGACGAGGCTTTTAGTGGGGTGAAGAATGGAAATACATTTCCGTAAAATAATTATTTTTGAATTAAAATATAATCTACATTTTAACCAGGCACGACTATGGCCTTATGTTTACATCTACCAGCCAGTAGAGGGAACCATTGCGGATTGATAGCTAACGTCTCTATGATCCAACTATACAGAAACTAGAGTAGTTTTAGGTGAAGCCTACCCTAGCTAACTTTGCTAACGTTAGCTGTAAGCTAAACTCCTCTGGGATACACTCCTCACTGGCTCGGTAAGCAAACTCACTAGCTAACTATGCTAACGTTAGCTGTGAGCTAAACTCCTCTGGGATACACTCCTCACTGGCTCGGTAAGCAAACTCACTAGCTAACTATGCTAACGTTAGCTGTAAGCTAAACTCCTCTGGGATACACTCCTCACTGGCTCGGTAAGCAAACTCACTAGCTAACTATGCTAACGTTAGCTGTAAGCTAAACTCCTCTGGGATACATTCCTCACTGGCTCGGTAAGCAAACTCACTAGCTAACGTTAGCTTTAAGCTAAACTCGTCTAGGATACATTCTTCACTGGACACAGTTCAGGTTGGTCACTGGGCGTATCGACAGCAAACCTGGCAACCCAACAGCTGGAATGATGTTTTTATTGTAACTACAGCCTAGATACACTAGATGGCGCTATCATGCTCATGTTCCACAACCTTTAAGTCTCATCTGAAGGATAAGTTGAAATGTTGTGAACAGTAAATGTACGCATACATGCAGGAATCACAGACTACTTCACACTTTTGCAAGATTTATTCACAAAATGTCAACTTTGCAGCAAAAACATTTGATCAATAAATCCCATCTATTCCACGCATGTAAAACTAATACTAAACTACTAAGCAGTATTAGAAAATGGATAATATATGAAAAATGAGTAATACAGTTAACACAGTGAGTATTAGGGAAGGGTGGTGGCTGATTTTCACTCCAGGGGGCGCAAGTAACAACCAGCCTGTAGAAGGAGGGTCATGAAACTTGTCTCTGGACCAAGATGGAGGACACCACACGGGGAACAAAGTCATAAAATGTAACTTATCCGGGCCCCACATGCGAAGGCTACTGGTTTTACCAAAAAGACGGAACAATAGAGTTAGCCTTTCAGCTAACAGACCAGCTAACGCAGACCAGGCCGAGCTCGTTACGGCTCAGTTTTAGTTGGACTTTTAATTCAGGTCAGCTCCGGAACGGGGTGATGGAAACAAAAGCACGTTTTGGAACATATTTTTTTCTCACATGCAATTTCTTTAGGAAAACATCTAATAGAGAAAAAAAATACGTGAATTCGTTTTAAGCCGTATTGTCCAGGCCTAGCACTATCACATCGGGTTGGATCAGATCTTGGTAATTGGTTCTAACGCTTGAGAATCTGAATTCAATCTATTCTTGACATTTCAATCGATGCCCTGCTGCGTTTTAGAGAAAGTGACATCAGCTAAACAGGACTTTTCCTCTGCAGCCGTTTGCGACATCGGATCCGCGTCCTTCAAGTACGACATGAGGCGGCTGAGCGAGATCCTGGCCTTCCCCCGGGCCTGGTACCGCCGCAGCATTGCCAGGCGCCTATTCTTGGGGGACCAGACCATCAACCTGCCAGGTGAGCGCCCCCTGCTGCCTTCCTCTTGCTGCCGATGCTGCGGCCAGGAGCTCCATCGCCTCACCGGCTTGGTTTCACCCCTCCGCAGCCTCCGGTCCCGCCACGCCGGACTCCACCGACAGCGCGACGCAGCACCTGTCCCCCGAGTCCAGCCGGAAAGCCTACTGGAGGACGTGGGACGGCAGCATGGGGACGCAGCACGTCCCCCAGTCGCCCAACGTCTTCTCGGACCATTCGGCCGGCACCAACATGTCCCCCGGCGGGCTGGGCTACCTGAAGTCGCCGGCGCCCGGCCGCACCCGCAGCGTTTCCGATTCCTCGGCTCCCAGGAGGGGTAACTCCGGACGCAGGTTCTCCCAGAGCCGTCCCACGGTTCCCTCCTAACCTCCGTCCTTTCTCCGGCAGATTCCGTGACCAGGACGTCCACGCCTTCCTTCGGGAAGAACGGGAAGTCGGCCGGCCAGCAGGGGTCGCCGTGGGAGACGCTGGTGGTCTTCGCCATCAACCTGAAGCAGCTGACAGTCCAGATGAACATGAGCAACGTGATGGGAAACAACACGTAGGTGGAGCCGGTTCTCCTGGTTCACATCTGGCTCTGTTTGGGTCGGGGGGGCCAGAGTACGGCCCGGGGGGCCATTTACGGCCCCTTACCACCATTTAAGATCGGTACTTTCCGCAATTAGCACCACACCACCAATGATTGATGCAGATGGAGACTTTCTTTTATAAGGCGTCATTTTTGCTGACAAAATAAAAGGATCAGAAAATGATTCATGGCATAAAAACTAATTATTAATCTTTTTATCATCATATTTTTTTACTTTTTTATTTCACTGCAGAAACGACTAACGCAAAAGCAGACGTTGAGCCATAGATACAAATGACAAGTATTTTCATAGAAAGAATGACCCAAACTCCGTTCCTTCTGCTGAGAAAAAATGATTTTTTGGCCCCTCTGAAATATTTGAAAACTGTTTGAAAATTATTTATTTTTAAAAGGCAAACCGTAAAAGCCCTCTTTTGAATCTACAAACCTTTAAAAATCCCTTTTCTACAAGAATTCCTACTTTTCTGTTTCATGAAATTATTGTTTAATTTATTAAGCGGGTAAAAAAAAAAGTTTTACTTTTATCCCGATGTTCTGGCCCTTGCAGCAAAAAGTTGGGACATCTCTGGACGCCTGATCCCTCGATGTTCTGGTGTCGACGTGGCCCAGAACCAGCGTAGGCGTTATTATCCACCAGAACACCATGTTGGCGCGCTGCTTGGATGGCCGCTTGTTCAATAGGAAATACTGTTTATTAAGACGTCTGCTGGTTTCTCTATGTGCTCATGGGAAGTCTGAACCCAGGAGAAGCGGTTCTGATCCAGAGGTTGTCCCATAAAATGCAGGTTGCAGGTTTGATTCCCAGTTAATCCAATGTTTAGAGAAATACATTAGAAACTGTTTCTACATAAAAAAAAAGTACTGGTATATGAATTCATTATAGCATTTGGAGTCATTTTAGAGACCTCCACCAGACAGGAAGTGACGTGGGAGAAAGGAGTCCCGTCAGCCCAATCAATAGAAAAATAAGGATTTTAATTTAAACTTTGACACAGAAGAAACTTCAAGCGTTTACAACGCCACATATGATGGAGCAGAACCGTATAGTTACTGTGATCCAGACAGCAGAGAGAGGATTAATGTCCTACAGGAAACACTGCTAAGCTAACTTTATTAGCCTGGTTGCTGCTAGCTAGTTTTACCGTTTCTTTTGTTTATTTGTTTATTTAACGGGGACAACGTGTCAAAAAGATTAATTAAAGATGTTTTACCCCAGATTGTAGACGAGGCTAGTTTCCATCTGCAGTCCCTGAGCAGGAGAGAAATGCAAAATAAAATATATATTTTAAAACACAAAACAAAAGGTGTAATTAGCAGATGTTAGACAACAAGACTTTTTCCAAGTTACAAACCATTTCAGTCGCTACTTTGGACTTTTTGTCCTGACAGGCGGGTGTTTGTATTTCAAACACAATAATTAACCATTTTAAAGAAAAATGAGCATAATCCAAAGCTAGTGAAGAAACTGAGACTGGATAAGGCGACTGATAACTGCCTGCTGAGCAGCGCATATCATACTACTACATCAACTTCTACATTATAATATGTGCCGTTACGCATTGTAAAGACTAAAATACCATCCATTAACAGTTCTGATTTTATATGCATTTTATTTAACCTGCTATATGCTCTTTAGCGCTCTTACAGGACTGGCATTTTCTGTCGAACATGACTGATTTAAAAATCTCTGCAAAGATTTTTTTCTTTCCAATGTCTGAAAATATCTTAGTTTAAATATAAAACTTTGATGCCTTCAATCAGGAATATATCTCGCAATTTTACGACTTGTAGACACAAATTATTTTGTTTTTTTACTTGAAATTATGTTAAATTAATATCAATTTCTTTTAAAATCAAGAGTTATTCTGCAGTTATTTACTCTAATCTTTTATCTGGTATGGCTGTGATTTAACTAGATTTAACAATTTAACACTTTACCCATTTTTATGACTTCAGCTGCTAAAATCTGAAAACTTTCTGTTAAGTTTTATTGTGATTCTATAAGGCATCCAGTCAGGTAATGTTTCTATAATACATCAAAAGTTTGTTCTTGTAGTCTGAGGTACGCTGAAACGATGGTTTGATATTTAACGCACGCACAATCCTGCATCCTTGTTTACCTGAAGGTGTCGGCCGTCTGGAGCGTCCAGAAGGAAGAACGGTTTACGTTTGTTTCCTGCAGGAAAGCCAAATGGAAACAAACGTTTATAAATAAAAACTGAAGCGGAGTCTGGACGCAGAATAAATCCAGGATAAACCAGTTTAAAACTGCAGATGGAATCGTGAAAATCCAGGATTTTTATTCCAGGGTAGAAAAATAGAAAATTAGGATTTAAACTGAAAGAAAACTGAGAATCGGGAGGGAAGATAAAACCAGAGATCCCAGATCCCTGGGCTCACTGCTGCTGTCTTCCTGCCCTGACGTTGAGTTTGTCGGGTCCAGGGAGGCAGACTGCAGCAGAACCTTCGACTAGAACCCGCTAGAATCCAGATGTTGAGGAAAAACTGCTCCGCCTAGATTCAGTTCAGCTTCCTGCAGGATGTTTAGCTCCGTCGTCTCAGCATTTCTCCCCCTGTTGGTTTTACCTGTTTCTGACGACCTGTTTCTGCCTCGCTTCCAGCTGGACCACCAGTGGCCTGAAGAGCCAGGGCCGCCTATCAGTGGGCAGCAACCGCGACCGCGAGATCAGCATGTCTGTGGGCCTGGGCCGCTCCAAGCTAGACTCCAAAGGCGGCGTGGTGGGTGGCAACATCGACGTCAACACGCTGGAGATGGTCTGTAAGTAAACGGGCTCCAGCTTCCTACTACTGCTTCCTGCTGCTTCCTGCTACTTCCTGCTGTTTCCTGCTACTTCCTCCTGCTTCTTTCTACTTCCTGCTGCTTCCTGCAGCTTTTTACTCCTTCCTGCTGCTTCTTGCTGCTCCCTACTGCTTCCTGCAACTTCCTACTGGTTCCTGCTACTTCCTGCTGCTTCTTGCTGCTTCCTGCTGTTTCCTGCTACTTCCTGTTGGTTCCTGCTACTTCCTGCTACTTCCCGCTGCTCCCCACTACTTCTTACTGCTTCCCACTACTTGCTACTGCTTCCTGCTACTTCCTGCTGCTTCCTACTGCTTCCTGCAACTTCCTACTGGTTCCTGCTACTTCCTGCTGCTTCTTGCTGCTTCCTGCTGTTTCCTGCTACTTCCTGCTGCTTCCTGCTGCTTCCTGCAACTTCCTACTGGTTCCTGCTGCTTCTTACTGCTTTTCACTGCTTCCTGCTACTTCCCACTGGTTCCTGCTGCTTCTTACTGCTTTTCACTGCTTCCTGCTACTTCCCGCTGCTCCCCACTACTTCTTACTGCTTCCCACTACTTGCTACTGCTTCCTGCTACTTCCTGCTACTTCCTTGGGTTCCTGCTGCTTCCTGCTACTTCCTACTGCTTCCTGCTGCTTCCTGCTGCTTTTTACTCCTTCCTGCTGCTTTTTACTACTTCCTCCTGCTTCCTGCTACTTCCTGCTGCTTCCTACTGCTTCCTGCAACTTCCTACTGGTTCCTGCTGTTTCTTACTGCTTTTCACTGCTTCCTGCTACTTCCCGCTGCTCCCCACTACTTCTTACTGCTTCCCACTACTTGCTACTGCTTCCCGCTGCTTCCTGCTACTTCCTACTGCTTCCTGCTACTTCCTGCTGCGTCTTACTGCTTCCTGCTACTTCCTGCTACTTCCCACTGGTTCCTGCTGCTTCTTACTGCTTTTTACTGCTTCCTGCTACTTCCCGCTGCTTCCTGCTGCTTCCTGCTACTTCTTACTGCTTCCCACTACTTGCTACTGCTTCCTGCTACTTCCCGCTGCTTTCCACTACTTCCTACTGCTTCCCACTACTTCCCACTGCTTCCTGCTGCTACTTACTACTTCTACCTGCTACTTTCTGCTTCTTCCTAGTACTACCTACTGCTTTCCTCCCGCTAGTTCCTACTTCTTCCCACTGCTTCCAGCTGCTCCTTCCTACCGCTTCCTGCTACTTCCCACTGCTTCCCAATACTTCCCGCTGCTTCCTGCTTCTCTCTGGACGTCTCAAAGGAACAATGAACGTCTCTCTGTGCTTCCTAGCTCACATCTCGGAGCATCCCAACCAGCAGCCGAGCCATAAGATCCAGATCACCATGGGCTCCACCGAGGCCCGGGTGGACTACATGGGCTCCAGCATCCTGATGGGGGTGTTCAGCAACGCAGACCTGCAGCTGCAGGACGAGTGGAAGGTCAACCTGTGCACGGTGGACAGCAGCCTCTCAGAGAAAAGGTACGTCTCCAGGTGTCTGAGGATGACCCGCTGCAGAGGAACCCTGGACTGACTCCTCCTCCTCCTCCTCCTCCTCAGTGAGATCTTTGTCCACGGCGACCTGCAGTGGGACATCTTCCAGGTCATCATCTCCCGCTCCACCACGCCAGACCTCATCAAGATTGGCATGAAGCTGCAGGAGTTCTTCACCCAGCAGTTCGACACCAGCAAGCGGGCCCTTTCCACGTGGGGCCCCGGCCCCTACCTGCCCCCCAAGACCCCCGTCATCACGGCAGAGAAAGGATCTGCAGAGCTGTGTAAGGACCGACTTAAAATCAGCAGATTAAGCTACGGAGGTCTGTACAAAACATGTTGAACTCAGCAGCTCCCTGATAAACTGTTAAGTATGGAAGATTGACCCTGCCAAAATGTTAAATTAGTAAATAAATGTGGACATTTAAAAGTAAATGTGCAAAAATAAATGTGCGACTAAAAAAATTTATTATTAATTAATTATGCATTTCCACATTTATTTAGTAATTTCAGAAGGATCATTCCTCGATAATTCAATGCCTGTCACTATTATGTCCACAAATCTGGTTGCTAGGCCACAGGTTTGCTCCTATAGAGAACTGATCCTGCCAAATTTGAAAGTAGATATAAATTAATGTGTAAAAATAAATATAATAATGTATTTCCTGATTTATTTATTCATTTTAAATGTTAATTTTGGCAACCAGACATGTAGGTATGGTCTGCAACCCTTAATTTCATAAAAGTGAGAGAGTACTTTGGAGGACTAATCCTGCCAAAATTACAATAAAATATAAAATTAAAAATGATAAATAAATCAGGAAATAATTTTTTTTATCTGGAAAGCACTTTGAGAAGCTGTTTGGTTTGAAAAGATCGTTTTAAATAAAGTTTGATTTGATAGTTATATTTATTTTTAAGCACTTATTTTCACATTTATTTTCAAATTTGGCAGGATCGGTTCTCTATAGGAGCAAACCTGTAGCCTAGCAACCAGTTTGAGGGCGTGTTCTGCAACCGCTAAATGCATATGAGTGACGGAGCCCTTTAACTATGGAGGACGTATTTATTAATTATACATTTTGTTTTAATTTTGGCAGGATCAGTCCTCCATAGTAAAGGATTAAAGGTTGCAGACCGCGCCTACATATCTGTTTGCTAGGCTACAGTTTTTCTCTTGGGAGAATTGATCCTGAAAAAGTTGAAAATGAATCTGAAAAGTAATTATATGTGGAAATAAATTTAGTTATTTATTTTCACATTTATTTGATCTCAAATTTTATTTCTTTTTTTATTTTGGAAGGATCAATACTCCATAAAATAAAGGGCTTTGTCCCTTTCATCCAAGTAGTGGTTGCAGACCACGCCCACAAATATGGTTTACCTATATGGAAGACTGATGCCGAAATAAAATACATTTGGACATACAATTGGGGGTATAAAAAACTAAAGCAAAAGAATAATTAAATAAATAGCAAATTTTTTTCATTTATTCCCATATTATAAGAATAAAACTTTATTACCGACTCAAAGTCCAAATGACAGGAGAAACAATGAGCATAAAAGTACAGAGTAGGATAAAAATTAGAAACATAAAAGCTTTAAAACATAAACTTTAAAAAAGCTGCCTGTAGCAATACCTCCAAACTGGTATCTAACGGCACTGTGTCTGATGCAGGGGAGAGTTAAAACGATCTCATTCTCCGAAGCTTTAAGAAAATCGTCGATAAAACGTCTTAAAAGAGCCTGGAGAGTTTTTAGCACCAACAAACACTTCACTGGCGCTGAATCATTTTAAGCCTCCTGTAGTCGGTTCACAGTTTTGCAGAGTAAGTTTTCAATAAAATTATCTTAACATTTTCTGAAGGGGAACTCAATATTCTTCTTTTGTTTGATAAATCATTGCAGCAATCTTATTGGTCTTATATAAAGCATCGTTATTAAAACCATAATCAGAGCAGACATTTAAATAATGTTTTAGATTGGAGCTGTTCGGGCTAAAAACAATGAAATCATCATGCGTACATCAGATGAATTACTGTAACACTCCCAGCCATACAACCAGTGTTAAATGCTTTAAGCTTCATTGACACATTATCAGCATATAAATTGCATATTACACCAAATGAGGATGAGACACTTGATCCCAACCCGACCTTCATTTTCTGAATAGCCTCACAATATACCCTCGATTGAGCATTTTTTTAAATGGTTTAGTTTTATTCACTCTGTCAGAGTGTCAATAAAACACATAATCACAGACGAATTACTCTGTCTCTGTTTTATTGCATAAATACAAATGTGTTCCATGTTTACCTTTAAAACCAAACTGATTGTCATCAGAAACATCATGTAGTTTTTCCAATAAAAGAATTTCAAAATTTTAAAAAGTGCACTAGCTAATGCTGTTGGTCTGTAATTATGCATAGAGCCGTAAAGAAAGCAGAGGGATAATTCTTTTTTAAGATGCTCAGCAGTAATGTGGTCTGACCCACATGATTTATTATTATTTAGCTTTTTTATAGCTTCAGATACTTGGAAGGGGCTTATCCAAATATATAATGTACACAATGTATATTTTAATTTAGGAATTTGGGGTTGTGTACTGTGGCAAGACAAAAAAAAAAAAGAAGAAAGGTACAACAAAATCTCAGAAAATCATTGCTTTTTTTAAAACCATATGAACATGGGCCAGGTTAACAAAAATACAGATCAGGCAAGTATAAAAAATATGGCACACAATAACAGCACGCTTTCTCTCAACATTTGCTGACATGTTAGGCAGACCACAGCAACACAGACGACTGACGTGTTGGGATAATGTAGTAAAGACCAACAACAGCCAGTAAAAACCACCAACAGCCAGTAAAAACGACCAATAGCTAGTAAACGCCGACAGCCAGTAAAAACCGCCGACAGCCAGTAAAAACCGCCGACAGCCAGTAAAAACCGCCGACAGCCAGTAAAAACCGCCGACAGCCAGTAAAAACCGCCGACAGCCAGTGAAAACCGGCAACAGCCATTGAAAACCGGCAACAGCAACCAGTGAAAACCGGCAACAGCCATTGAAAACCGGCAACAGCAACCAGTGAAAACCGCCGACAGCCAGTAAAAACCGCCAACAGCTAGTAAAAACCGGCAACAGCCAGTGAAAACCGCCAACAGCCAGTGAAAACCGCCAACAGCCAGTGAAAACCGCCAACAGCCAGTGAAAACCGCCAACAGCCAGTGAAAAACCGCCACAGCCAGTGAAAACCGCCGACAGCCAGTGAAAACCGCCAACAGCCAGTGAAAACCGCCAACAGCCAGTAAAAACCGCCAACAGCCAGTAAAAACCGCCGACAGCCAGTGAAAACCGCCAACAGCCAGTGAAAACCGCCGACAGCTAGTAAAAACCGACCAATAGCTAGTAAAAGCCACAGCCAGTAAAAACCGCCAGCAGCCAGTAAAAACCGCCAGCAGCCAGTTAAAAACCGCCAGCAGCCAGTGAAAACCGCCAACAGCCAGTAAAAACCGCCAACAGCCAGTAAAAACCGCCGACAGCCAGTGAAAACCGCCAACAGCCAGTGAAAACCGCCAACAGCCAGTGAAAACCGCCAACAGCCAGTGAAAACCGCCAACAGCCAGTGAAAACCGCCAACAGCCAGTGAAAACCGCCAACAGGCAGTAAAAACGACCAATAGCTAGTAAAAGCCAACAGCCAGTAAAAACCGCCAGCAACCAGTAAAAACCGCCAGCAACCAGTAAAAACCGCCAGCAACCAGTGAAAACCGCCAACAGCTAGTAAAAACCGGCAACAGCCAGTGAAAACCGCCAACAGCCAGTGAAAACCGCCAACAGCCAGTGAAAACCGCCAACAGCCAGTGAAAACCGCCAACAGCCAGTGAAAACCGCCAACAGCCAGTGAAAACCGCCAACAGCCAGTGAAAACCGCCAACAGCCAGTGAAAACCGCCACACAGCCAGTGAAAACCGCCAACAGCCAGTGAAAACCGCCAACAGGCAGTAAAAACGACCAATAGCTAGTAAAAGCCAACAGCCAGTAAAAACCGCCAGCAACCAGTAAAAACCGCCAGCAACCAGTAAAAACCGCCAGCAACCAGTGAAAACCGCCAACAGCCAGTAAAAACTGGCAACAGCCAGTAAAAAACGACCAATAGCTAGTAAAAGCCAACAGCCAGTAAAAACCGCCGACAGCCAGTAAAAACCGCCAGCAGCCAGTAAAAACCGCCAGCAACCAGTGAAAACCGCCAACAGCCAGTAAAAACTGGCAACAGCCAGTAAAAACGACCAATAGCTAGTAAAAGCCAACAGCCAGTAAAAACCGCCAACAGCCAGTAAAAACCGCCAGCAGCCAGTAAAAACCGCCAGCAACCAGTGAAAACCGCCAACAGCCAGTAAAAACTGGCAACAGCCAGTAAAAACCGCCAACAGCCAGTGAAAACCGCCAACAGCCAGTGAAAACCGCCAACAGCCAGTGAAAACCGCCAACAGCCAGTGAAAACCGCCAACAGCCAGTGAAAACCGCCAACAGCCAGTGAAAACCGCCAACAGCCATAAAAACGACCATAGCTAGTAAAAGCCAACAGCCAGTAAAAACCGCCAGCA
>JAPXFQ010001625.1:0-71519 GCA_028564705.1 Apricaphanius iberus
TGGGAGGGGGGAGGGTGGCCTAAACTCAGCCTGGGTGTCTAGTGTCCTGTGTTTTGTTAGTAGTTTGAATGTTGGGAGGGATTTAGGTCTGCCCCTGGGGTGGGGCCTGGGCCCCCATGGGGCTCCGAGGGGCCGCTGCCGTGGGCCCCGACTGACGTGCTGGGGCCTCCCGCCCCTGGTGGATCAGCTGAACGGGGGTGTCTATTGGGGTCAGCAGGGGAGCTGGCTCCCTGGGGTTGGCATCGTGTCACCCCAGTTATTTCCTCCCCATCCCCATTTGCCTCTGTCCACCTGCTCCTTCATTCTACCATTCACAAGGCCTTGGGACGTGGGCACGTCACTGGGGTGCGGGATGGAGTTTCCGTCTTCGCTACCCGGTGGCGGCCTGGGTCCCAATTTTATTGAGCAACTTAGACACTTACACTTGCAACATTTACATGACACACGCACATGTAGGGACCTGGCGGTGGGTGCGCCTCGGCACTAGAGGCGGGGCCCCCTTATACGGGGCCTCGCCTGTGGTGCCGGTACCCACTGTTTAAATGCATCTAGACACTGAGGGCCCGGGGAGGGAGATGGGGGTACCTGGCAGTATCCCCATGTCCCACCCCTCTGTTTTAAGTGCACATTAGAACAACACGCAACAACACCACAATTGAGCAGGGGGAGAGAGGCAGGGGGTCTTTCCACACCCCTGTTCGTTGGACCATCAGGGGTTGGAGCCCGGGGAGATTATCAGGTCGTCTGGTCGGGGACCTAGGCTAGTGGGCTACTCTTGCTGGGGTGGGGGCCTTGGCGGTCTGCTTGTCCCCGTCCTGGTTGGCAAGGGGTCCGTCTCCCGGGTGCAGGGGCAGGATGCTCTATCGGGGCGTCTGTCCCTGGGCCTGGGAGTATAGAGTTTGTATGGGGTGTATGAATGAGTGTACAGCGTCCTTTTTTCGTGTGTCCTGTATATGTAAGAATGTGTGCGCATGAGAGGGAGGGTACGTATGAGTGTCTCTGTCTGTCTATGTCTACTTGTCAGGTTGGGTGTTTGGCTGCCCTCTGGCCTGGTGCATCTTCTTCCCCTCCGTCACTCCCTGTCGGTGATGGATGGTCCTGCCCGCTGGTCAATGATGGCTCTCGATGCTTGGGGCCGGGGGTCCTGGTTGTGGCCCGGTTCGGTCCTGGTGCATGCCTAGCTGGTCCTGGGTGGGCCGGTGTGTCGGGCGGCCGGTGTGTCGGGCGGCCGCTGTTTCGGGGCGACATCCTCCTTGGATTGACTGGGGCACCTCTTATGGGGGTGCCGGGGTTGTAAGTAGGTTGGTGCCGTCCGGTGGATCGGTGGGGACCGTGCCCGGCGCCCAAGCTCCTGCCAGTTCCATGAGTTCTACTGCCTGGTCGGTTCATCTGGGGGGGGGGCTGTCCGGTATTGGCAAGGCCCCAGATCCTCCTTCATGTCTTTGTCGATTCCTGTAGGATGGATTGACGGTTCCTTACACCAGCTATCAATCACTTGCATGGGGAAAACTCATTCAGACCTGCATGCTCGCACACACACATAGGTGTGGGGACATAGGTGTGGACGGACATATCTTGAGTTGAGGTTATTGTCATTAGTTAGCTTTTACCAGGAGCTTAACAGAAACATTAGTATTGTGTTTATTAATCCATGCTTGTGTGTAGTGAATGTGTAATTCTTTATTTTTATTACTGGATCTGAACTATTGGTGTGGTTCTGTTCAGTTCGTTGTTTTTGTTTGTTTTGTTTTACCGCTTCTCTGCCATCCGGCAGAGGTGGAGGACTGGGATGTTTTCTTGTGTTCTTTGTTTGCCTCCCTGTCTTGTGTCGTCAGTTCGCGCCTCTGCTGGTGCGGTTTCTTTTCCTCACCTTCTTCCTTTCTTCCTTCTTTTCTCGGTTTCGTGTCCATGACTTATGGAAATTGAACCCTGAGTAATTACTAACAAAGATTATTTAATACATATACATCAAGTGGAGTGTTACAGCAAAGTTGTAATACTCTGCTTGGGAAAGTAAATCTGTTGGGCTTTTACTTGGTACTCAGACACCAATTCTGAGTGGCAAACTGCTAGACAGGACACGTAAAAAAAAAAAGAAAAGTAGTTTAGCTTCTAAAATGTATAAAATTAACTTACAGGGGCATAGCACCAACTTTTGGGCCCTGGGTACACACAATCTTGCTGGGCTCCCCTACCAAATACCATAGTGATACCAGTGGGCCCTGAATATATTTAGGTATGATATTTCCAATACCAGAATTTGCTCCACCTCCCCTGGCTAGCATTTGAATAATAGTTTTCCTGTGCTCAATAAGAGTTGTTGGCCATAATCCTGGGTCCTCTGACGATCCCTCATCAGTATCCCCAAGTCTCTCATTCTCTTTTCTTTGCTCTTCAGCTCTGTCCTCCTGTTTCTGACTACCTTTATCACATTCTTCACCTTCCCTCTCATCCCTTATATGAACCTTATCTTACCTTATCTTCTATTTCTGCCTCTGCTACAACTGGAAATAAACACACCTTGTACAGTCTTACTGTACACATTTTAACCTTAAACCGTAATAACTAAGTGTTAAAACAGACAATTCTGCTAAAAACTAATCTGGTCTCACTGTCACTGCTTTCATCTGGCCCTAATGAGGGACCTGCTGCTGCAGGGTCTGAAACTGAAATATATGGCTTCAAATGGTTGGTAAAATACCCTTTAATATCACTATACCTTTTTTTAAAGTGAAGGGTAGGAACAAGTTAATTGATGATTATATTTGTCTGTTTACTATCTGTTGACTAAAGCATCACAGGGTCAAACTAACCACCATACTAGACATTCAGTCTTTGAATTACGTTTTAAAATATGTCATTTTCAATCATTAAGATGTGCATTAAACTGAGAACAATCCTGTACCTAATGTAAGAGCGTGTGTGAGCTAATTTAGCAAAATAAGGTAAAATAGGCGCTAACGATTTGTGATTTCACGGGTGTTCGATTTTGACATTTTTGACATTTGACTTTTGCCTCTGCATCAAGTGGCCCCGCCACTTCTTTGTTTCCCCACAAGGGGAGTATCATCAGTCAGGAGACCTGCTTTTTTGGAGGTCCCTGATGTGATCCCCAAGTGTTAGAATTAGTGTTAGTCATCAAGTGTTAGTTCTTTAAGCAAATGATTGGATTAGTAGAAATGAGTCTTTGATTACATTGATGTTGCTGCTGCATCAAACAATCGCAACCAATCTCCACCACTGAAGTTAATGAGCCAAGCTTCATTAAATTGTTTTGCAAAGTTCACCATATAAATATTTATCCAATCTAGCTTAAATCTGAGTTGGAATAATACATGATCCAATTATCTCCCAGTAGCAATTCAATCTCCCCCTGGCTTCAAGATGTTAAAGCCCTGTTTCTGATTGCTACCCACTGTGGAGAGAAAAAGTTAAACACAATGACCAAACGTTGTTCATCTGCGCTTCCTGTACCTGTGGAAAGAAATCGTTAAAATACACAAAAAATTACACAAAGTTTTTAAAAAATTACAAAAAATTGTTTAACTAAAAAGTATTTCCATTAATCAATGCGGAACTGTAGTTCTGCCATTGGAAACTTAAACCACATAATTCCATTAGACTCATCTTTCTAAAATTGACATTTTGACCAGATTTATTAAAAATCTTCAGATTAAAACTTGGGTTCCAGACTTGTCTTCAGCCTCTGTTTTTTTAGAACTACTTGCTGTTTGCAGCTTGCTTGAAGTTCATGAGACATTCCCAAAACCTTGTCTTTGTTTATCCCGATTACCTCTGAATTAGTCCAGATTAATCCTTCGAAATCTCCTTGGTGTATTTTATTCTTTTAGCAGATTTAATCTCCAAAAACTTTTCATCATTCAGCAATTTTGTTTCAAAGGTTCTCACATTGTGGCTCGAGGGCCAGAACCGGACAATTCTTAGCCGTTTTACAAAATGGAGAACACACAGTTCCCAAAAACTCTGATCCTGGTGATCATTTTTTTGAAAGTTTTCACCCTTTCAGTTGTTCATTTTCATTATTAGTGTTTCATCTTTGTTGCTCATTCATCACATTTTATTTAAGTTCTGACTGAGTTCAGTTAGATCCTAAACTCTTCAATATGTTTAACCTCGTATGCAGCTACGAGTATTTTCAGTTAGCTATTTTGTCTCCTAGTTCCTTCTAGGACTGTGTTAATGCTGCACTTTGACTGCTCTAAACTCTAAACCTGTTCTTACTACCAGGGCAAAACAACTAACTCCGAGATACCGTGTAACAGATGTCACCCCTCAAAGACCACCTAAATCGGACTATCCGGAGGTGACATCTTATGCCCCATTTCCACTAGTACCAGTACGGTAAGAAACAGGACGCTTTGGCGTGTTTCAATTACCTGCGTCCGTTCCGAACCAACCCCAGTAGACCCCTTTCTTTGGACTACCTCTGCCTTGGTTCCAAGCGTGCTGAAGCGACCCGAAACGCCCACCTATGGACTGATTGGTCCGGTAACATGATATCCCTGTCACTCCTACGCAGCAATGGTAGCCGTTGATTGGTCTGGAGTTGTTTGTTTGTCTCAGAGTAAGCTATAGTTTAAAGTTTCTAATAAGTAGCACACTGCAGTTAACTGCAAGCAGCCTTAAATGATAAAGAAATCGATTCGCAAATTGTATAACTCTTAAACAACGTGGGGATCTTGTCAGTATACTATTGAATCCATGTATTTCTTCATGTTGGCTGATTGGTTAGTGTTGGTGACTCTCGTTCGGTTGGTCCGGGTTTGTCTCCCACTACTGCTGAAGTCTTTTTCACAGTACGTTCAGGTTCACAGATATTGTGGTATCAGAAAATACTTTTTTTAGATTTGTTAAAAAATTTTTTTATTTAATTTGAGATTTTTCAATGCACTATTTATTCTATTTATTTTTGTGTCAAAATATGATTCCCCATGACTAACATTATTAAACAAAGGCCAACCCCCGCTTATTTTACAGGATTAGTTCAGAATAGAGGATGAATATTTACAGAAACACTTGGAGGTAGGGCTGGGCGTTAAAAAGTAAATATTAGATTTTTTTTATTTTTAATACCAAATCTGATTTCATTTAATCAATTTTTTCCTACCTGATTTTTTTTTTCGTAAGAAGGAATTGCAAGTGATAAAAAATATTAGCAAAAACCTGCAATCATCCTATCCTGGAGCTGACTTGAATTTACAGTGTTTCTCAATTGCTGAAGCACAATTCCTGAAACCTTGCTCTATTTTCTCAAAACCACAAAACCTCAGCTTCAAGCACAATTTGTAAAAGATCTGACTCCTCTTGCAAAATCAAATTTTCGCCTCAAAACTGTCGAACACTGTCCTTCCTCCCTGCAGCTGTCAGACTGTACAACCAAAACTGCTCCCAACAAATATAAATATTTAACACCTGCACTGTATCTTACATTTGCACTAAACAACCACACCAATATAATTTGCACATTATTTTCAACCTGATATACATATTCTTATTCTGTGTTGATGTAGATATTCTGTCTATTATTGTATTTTTTTTGTATATATTTTTCTGTTCTGTTACATATGTTGTATATTTGTTGTTTCTTTGGCGAATTTCCCCTGGTGGGACTATTAAAGGATTATTCTATTCTATTCTCAAATAGTAAACAAATTGCTCAAAATTACATACACTATCAAGCAGTCAATAAACAATACATCAATAAAAAAATAGAAAACACATTGTTCAAAACATAGTTCTCAGGGAGAATTAAATTTTAATCTCAAAACCATTTTCATGTATTTGTCATGCAAAAAGCTCAAAATGGATCAGAAATTACAGTTTTGCTCATTTTCTTTTGTTCTTCCTCCTTGGACACTTATTTTTACAGTGACTTTTATTTGTTGACCCGTATTTTACGGTACCCTGCATGTCAAAAACTTTAGCCCTGTGATACTGTAATTCTTGTTCTTTGATATTAACCTGTAACCAGTCAAAATCTATTCAGCGGTCAGTACTGAAAATAAATGAAAAGCACAATGTTTAGGGCCATACAATTTGTTTACTGTACCATACACAGCTGACAATGCACTGTTGTACAGTATACAATGAAAATGACAAAAATCAAAGGACGAAACATGTGATCAATGGGCTTCTTCTTGTTTTGGGCTGCCCTCCTCCTCTTTTTCCTCGTCCCCCACCTCACATACGCAGTCGTCCTCATCCTCTCACATAATTCTTCTATTCTTTCTCACACTTTCTCATTCTCACCTTCAGCCACCTGCTTGCCGTCTGAACTGGCTTATATTGGTTGTCACATCATTTGAAACAAGTGAAATCGATTTTAACTGATTGTGTTCAATCAATGACATTTGTGTGATGCGTAATGTGTAGTTGTTGCCACTTGTGTTTTCCAGGATGCATTTGCTAAACCATGTAAAATGGTTTAAGGTATTGACTGAACAGTTAGCTTTAAAACTGAGAAAAACTGTAATATCCAACTAAAAAAAACCTGCAACAGTATTCTTGTAAAACAAGATGGCTAGATTGACATCACTCTGAGCTATGGAAGTCTAAGTAGTATGTTGGTTAAAAAAAATCTCTGTTTTCCAAAAATTACATTTTCAACAACATAAGAGAGATTCTTTTTGCTGGAGCTTTTGTTGTCACTGCATTTTGTTGGAGCTTTTGTTAAGCTAAGCCCGACCAGATCCTCGCCCACTACAGTTCTTTTGAGATGGTAATGGAACACAGTCTACCCATTCCTGACCATACTGACCCGTTCCATACTGTACTTTACTGGCCCTAGTGGAAATGGGGCATTACTGTACTCTGACCCCATCTTTCTGGGTTACAGTATAAAACCGGAATTTTCAACTACAGTTCTCAGCTATTTTTTTTTATACCAAGGCAAAGAAGAATAGAAGCCTTCAGAAGTCTTGCCTATTACCACCAAACTCCAACCCTCTTCTTCATTATAATATAGGCGAAGAATAGAAACCCTATTCAAGCTTGATTTATGAAAAACTAAATTCTAAACCACTTTTTAAGGTGAAAAAAAGTAAACCGACCAGCTTACTTTGTAAAAAAAAACAAAAAAACTCTTGAAATCCCATCCGGCAGCAGACCCAGTCCAAGAGAACAAGTTCTCCACTTGTAAACCATTCTAAGACTGAAGTTGACCCACAGGTTGGCCAAACTCTTGACCTCTCGGCCCATCCTCCATCTGGTGGGATTCCCATAATTCGTAATGATTCCTCCGAAATGTATTTCTGTTTTCCATCTTTTTTATAAGGTTTATTTTTAATCTTACTCTTCTTTTAATTCAAGTGATAACCTAAATCATCTAGTTGAACCAAAATTTTACTCGGGGCTATTAAATTCTCTATAATTTAAATTCTCCCTGTTGTCTCTTTCTCAAATTTCATAACGAAGATCTTTAAAATAAACGATGAGCCTGTGTTGATCCTTTTGTCATAGATCTTAGATCATCTGACAAAGTTTACCAGCTTCTGTATCTTATTACCCAAAGCGTGGTAATTAGTAGTTACTCATCAAAATTAATGAAAGAATTTTGACTCAAAAGAACACCATCACAATATAATTAAGGGTCCAACGATAATACTGCATTCAGACCAACCCCATGCGTCAGCGTCAGTTGCGGCAAGAGGTCCGTCAAAGTCTCTGCGGTGCGTTGGGTACATTGACTCCGTCAACTTCACTTGCGTTACATACGGCAACACAGCAGTTCAGCTAGTTTAACTTTTGACGGACCCAACGCAGTCAACACAGTACGGCAACCAATCAGAGCATCTCACTGTAGTTATGTCACTATAGACGTATCTTGAATGAAGCGCGGGTCCAGTGAAAACATTTTCAACAAACACAGACAGAGGAAGCCCCGTCCACGTTTTGTTTTTTCCTCAGAAGCAGGCTTTGGAAGCCAAAAAGTACGTACGTCAAACTTCACCGGTTGAATGCGTTGCCTGACGCAGACCAACTGTGCGGTTTGAATGCACCATAAGCCTTTGTTGGTTTGTTTTTCTTCGTTTTTAAGGAAAGTTACTTGATGTGTGGGTCATTCACCACTGTCATGTCTGCATTTGTTTCTTCTGACCATAAAATCAAGTCTTTTCAATACGTCTCTTTACTTTGCCAGTCCATTGTGATTTTTTTTGGGGGGGGGGGGGGGGGGGTTATTGTCTTTTATTTTCATCATTTAAAGCATTTTGAAATGTCGTATTGCTGAATTGCACTATACTAATAAAATTGACTGGACCCTTATGATTAGCCTGGCTCTTTTTGAAAGACGTACAGGCCTAACTGACCACTAAAAAAGCTCAGTCATTGTCCTGGACTTTGACAATTCATTTTATTCTCTTACTTTACCAAAATAGATTTAATAGTGTTGGCCTTTTGTGTAGTATCACATAACATACATATTAATATTCCAGGTGTACTTGAAAAATTAACAGTTGTGTATTTAGTTAAAGGTTACAAGTTAAAGGTTTGTTTTTTCTGTGTTGATTTGGTTAATTTTTTAAAAGATGTTATAGTACTGCACTTGAACAGGCTCTGTATGCCACTAACTGTTCCTTTACTTTGTCTCTGAAGGTTTGCGAATATAGAGATTAGTGTGTCTGAGCCCATCATTCCATTCAGAGAAACTGTGATACGACCTCCGAAGGTGGATATGGTGAATGAGGACCTAGGCAAGCAACAAAAGATTGCTGTCATTCATCAGGTAAGTCAACCATAAAAACATATATTTTTTTTTTTTCAGAATGTTATAGGAGGCACAGGGCCTGATTGCACTTGTTAAAACGGGCGCTACCTCTAGCGGGGAAAAAACATGCATGAAGTGATTTACTGATCCGCAGCAAAGTGTTTTTGCGCCTTTTTTTACTGCATCTGAAAGGCACGTCTTAACTTTGTGCTACCGCAATTCAACATATCTTTATTACTGACAAACAAAAAATATCACAAATTCTAAATTTAGTAATTAACACTCTAGTGGCCATAAACCTGACAGTTATCTCAATTGCTTCCCTGTTTTTCCGAAGACACTTCATGGCTTACTGTGCTCTCAACTCATGCAACCACTGTTTATTTATTTTGATCCTAATTTTCCTAGTCTGATTAATAAAATATAATGATCATCCACAATACCACAATGATAAGCACCTATATCCATCCATTATCTGTCGCTTATCCTTGAAAGGCAGCGGGGGGGCATGGTGCCCATCTCCAGAGGTCATTGGGAGACAGGAAGGGTACACCTGGACACGTCGCCAGTCAATCGCAGGGCAACACAAAGACACACAGGACAAACAACCGTGAACCCTCACACGGGAGGGAGGAAGCTGGAGTAAGGGCTACCGGAGGGGGAAAATGCAAACTCCATGCAGAAAGCCGCTGGGCTGGGATTCGAACCCAGGACCTTCAAAGAAACAGTGCTACCAACTGTGTCACTGTGCAGATAAGACATTTTAAAAGGAAACTTAATACATTTCAGATCACTTACAAAAGCCAGATGTAATTAACTTTTACATTTCCAACCTTAAATAAAATACCTAAAACATTCTTGTAAAACTAAAGCTAAAATTAGATTTTGAAACTTTTTAAAAGAAGACATTCCCTTCAGTTCTCCAATGTTTTTAATTAATTCATTTCAGAGATGATCTGTAGATAGCATATTTTGCAGGAAGTTTGTGTAGCACGTTCTGTACTGCACCTTGAAATTTAATAGAGGCCATGATGAGGTGCAGTGCATTTTAACATTAGTAAAATAGGGAGATCTTAGCAAGCAGCTTTCTTCTGGACAAGCTGCAGCTGGAGTACGGTGCCTGCATGGAGCAGGAGCGGCGCATGTACACCACAAACATTACGTTTATGAATGAAAACCGCAATTTTTTATTCACAAATATTCTAGTCTAATAATAGTTAACTCTCTTGCAACCATAGACTTGACAGGTGTCTTTTTTTCACCTTTATTTTGCCAAAGATGCATAATGAATCAGCTACACCTGTTCCTTCTCTCTCTCTGGCTGTGGCACAGTGCTTGGGGCAGAAAGGCCGGCACATACAACAGCGAACGCAAGATCCTGAATACTGCTCTTAACACCTGTCCTTGCACACAATCTTAGTAGATCACCCACAAATAATTTTGGCCAATATTTTGGCGCCCCACTCGCTCTTTATTTGGGGTACTGATCATTCAGGCCAAATGTCTTTTGCAGATAGTGAGAGGAATTTCTGTATAATAACGAGTCGATAATCTAATTCAGTAATACAATCATAAAGAGGTTTTTTAGTAATTTCAATCAGAAAAAATACCTCCAGCAAAATAAAGTAATTAGATTACATGTTTACTGTTTTCTAGATGAAAGAAGAACCTTCTCAGGGACACTCATCTGACTCCCAGCATGTGGAACCTGACGGTCTTGTTACCCTCACCACTCCCAACAGACTTGCTACTGTCTGTGTGCGCGCCATCTCACTACCACAGGGTAACATTCACACTCATTCAGTCCAAGTTGACTCAGACTGCTTTAAATAAATTAAGTAGAATTTGATGTCAAAACCACTGATGCAGAGTTTGTGAATGTCAGTGAATCTGAAATGTGAACATATTTTTACTGTGCAGAAACTTAGTGTTTGAAATTCATTTTATTTATATAATGCTGATTTACAACAGATGTCATCTAAAAGCACTTTACAAAAAAAGTAATTTCAGTACAGTTATACAAATATTCCAATCAGTTTAAAAGTTTTTTATTTAAGGAATCCCAGCAGATTGTGTTTAGTCATTGACGTGAGGTGTCATGAACATGCAACCACAGCAATCCCTCAGTAATCCCCATACTTAGCAAGCATGTAGTGACAGTAGAGAGGTAAAAACTCCGCTTTAACAGGAACATTTAATATATAAATATTACAATGCATATTAAAGAAAGTAAGAAGTTGATCAGAGGGGCATGTTATGTCACTTGGAGCATCATCTTGGAACATCATTTGAATCGATGCCCTCCGTCCAACAGGGCATTGTAACTACACTGGATACCAGACCAGGTATTAGCGTCTACAGAGAGAGAAAAAAAACAGAAAAAAACAAGGTTCATAGCTGAAATAACAGCAAAAAATACAACTGGAGAGAAAAGTAGAAAAGTAGCAGAGTAAAGAAAAGTGGTCTTTCCTCCAACAGTCTCAGCATATAGCAGCTTAACAAAAGAGATAGCTCAGGATAACTTAAGCCATTCTAACTATAAGCTTTATTAAAAAGGAAGGTTTAAAGCCTGATCTTAAAAGTAGACTGACTTACTGACTTACTTTTATAAATCCTAGAAACTACCAATAAATCTGCAGTCTTAGAGTGAAGTGCTTTGTTAGGAACATATGGAACCATCTAATGTGTGATTGAAGATGATTGAAGATGATTATTAAGGGCTTTATATGTAAGAAGGAGGATCTTAAATCCTATTCTGGATTTAACAGGGAGCCAATGGATAGAAGCTAAAACAGGAGAAATGTTTTTTCTCTTTTTAACATTAATCAGAACTCTTGCTGCAGCATTTTGGATTAACTGAAGGCTTTTAATTGCATTTTGTGGACTTCTTGATAGTAAAGAATTACAGTTGTCCAGCCTTGAAGTGACAAATGCATGGACTAGTTTCTCTGCATCACTGCTGGACAGGATGTTTCTAATTTTAGCAATATTCCGGAGGTGATAGAAGGAAATCCTGATCCTGAATTTCATTTTTTGGTCAAAAATAACACCAAGGTTTTTAATGTTAGTACCGGAGGCCAAAGAGACAGCTCCTATCTTGTCTGTATTTAAAGACAGAAAGTTTAGAGTCATCCAGGTTTTTATGTTTACAAGACATTTCTGTAATCTATCTAACTAATTGAATAAATCAGGATCTATGATCAAATGTATAATTTTTCTGGACAGAGGTGACAGTTCTTTTGGAGAGAAGCTCAGACTTAATTCGGACTCTGGAGCTGATAAACTTGTCCCTGAGAGAGGGGAAATCGATGGATGTAAATCTCAGGATCCTGGAGGCCATTGCAGAACTGAAAGATCATCTTCAGAACTTGCTGCAAGGAAGAAAGTGGCGGAATGCTGTGGAACGGATCTGGGCTTTTGGACCTCGCAGGTCTGTCTTGTTGGTTTGTTATTAAGCCGATTAAACCTTTTCAAAACAAGTTAAACTTTTATATATGATGTTGCACGTTCAAAAACATCTTCCAGTATTAATAATCTTCTTATTTTTGTCTTTGTTTTCAGGTATGGTCCCAACATTCTTTTGAACAGCATTAAAGACTACAACCGACCATCGGTGTGGCAGTGTCTGGAGTGGAGACAGAGTAATGATCCAGCTAAAGCTCCATCTTCTCCTCTCAGAGACTTTGATAACAGTATTGTCAGTGGTTTCCAACTTGCAACTCTGTCTGGCCCCATGTGTGAAGAACCCCTGATGGGAGTTTGCTTCTCTGTTGAGAGGTGGGATGTTCAGTCTGCAGCGTTTTCACAACATCCGGATGCCTTAAGAGAGGACTCTGTCTCCCATGAAGCTTTTCTAGAGGTCAGTTCACATGGAAACAGTGTGGAGATGACAGCAGAGCATAAGCAGGCTGAACGAAAGAGCGATGGTTTTTCTGTGGACTGCTATGGGCCAGTGTCTGGTCAGCTGATTGCTGCCATGAAGGAGGCGTGTCGACACGCCTTCCAGGCTCAGCCCCAGAGACTTATGGCAGCTTTTTACACCTGTGAGATTATCGCAACTGCTGAAGTCCTGGGTAAGATTGTATTTTTCATAAGCCGTCAATACATAAAGATCTCTAATCTTTTGAAAACTGTTTTATCATTCGGGCAAATTTAGAAAAAAGCCTGTTTAATTATCACTTTTCCCTCATCCTTCGTTCTTCTCTCTACATCCAATTATTTATTTTGTTTAGAAATACACTAGATGCACTGGGATTTATTAATTGATAGACAGAAATACATTTGTTATCACATTTCTTTTAATGTGCATATTTATTTGAATTTGGTCTGTTCTCACTAACATTACTACTACTTTTTAGTAAAACCAGTCTAGCTTGGCAACTTATGCTCATTTCAGCAAATTTCCAAGGCAAAATATAATTAGATTACAATCTATAAGGTTTATATTAATGTTGCTTTAGCAAGTATTAAAGTTTCTCTAATAATTCCTCAGCCTGGCTTCCAGCAGAAATGTCCAGTTTTGGAAAACGTTTCAATAAGTCCTCATCATGTGTCTTCCGGACTTCTTTGCATCCTGATTCTCTTTCATCAGGTCGGGTTTATGGTGTTCTTGGAAAACGAGAGGGTCGAGTCCTCCATGAAGAGATGAAGGAAGGGACAGACATGTTTATCATCAAAGCTGTTCTTCCTGTCGCAGAGAGCTTCGGGTTTGCTGATGAGATCCGCAAGAGGACAAGTGGATTGGCCAGTCCACAGCTGGTTTTCAGTCACTGGGAGGTGAAAGATTTGTGTGAAAACCCAGAATTTGTCAGTGTTTTATAAGGACTATGTGATCATCATGCAATGCATTTCATACAGTGCCACCAGAAATTATTCATACCCCATGTTTCTCAGATTTTCTCACTTCCGACTGCTCAGATCTCAGATTAGGGTCACGACTATGACCCAGAATGACCTCAAAATCTATGAGGGCTGTACGTTAACTTTTTAGCCTGTATATTACTGGTGTTACAGAAGATGATAGTGTTGCAGGACAGAGCAGAAAAAAATGAAATTAAAACCTAAACTATGAATACTAGCTTTAAAGAATAAAGACAATGTTCTCAAACAATTAGAACAGAATAACTTGTTACAGCATCCATCCATCATCTATGCAGTCTCTCGTTAGCATGGTTGTTGGGGGCGGGGCTGGTGCTTATCCTCGACAGTCACTGGGCGAAAGGCGGGGTACGACCCGGACAGGTCGTCAGTCTGTCAGAGGGCACACAGGACAAACAACCATGCATGCACACAACTAATTTAGAAAGACCAATTAATTTAAAAGTCATGTTTTTGGACTATGGGAGGATCCCATGCATGCACAGGGGGAACATACAGACTCCATGCAGAAAGACCCCAGGTTGGGATTCACACCCTGAACACGGCAGCAATGGTACCAACTGCACCACTGTACAGCCCTTTTCACAGTAGCGTTTATAAGGAGTGTGGCATCTTTCCTACCTCACGATTTCGATTCAGGTACTACGATTAAATTTTAAAACTGATTCTTTTTTTCCTGTTTTTTTTCTTTCTATTTAGGCTTTTTAAATTTCTCCCCATGCTTACGGCTTTTACATCTATACAGTTGCCCTTAATTGAAGTGTCCAAACAAATGTATGCCCTGGCCTTTATCAAGGTCACATTTTCCTCTAAACTAAAGGGTCATAATATAGGGTGATCATATTTTAGTTCCATCAAAGAGGACACTTGATCGAATGCTTAAAAACTTTATTCATACACAGTTTAATTAGAAAATATTTTTTATAAAAATATATTTTTATATATTTAAAATATAAGTATTTCTTTTGTTTTTTTTGTATTTCTTCTCTCACGTGGTTGAAAAGATTAAATAAAGTTCATATCAACCATTACAGATTTGACCTTAAAATCTAAATAGAAATTATTCAATTTCTTTACTAGAAAATAATCCTATATTAATTTTAGCTCCTTTTATAGCTCGTACAGGACAGAAATTGCACAAACATCAAAAATTATATTCTTAGAAAATAAACAATTTCTGTTCAAATGGCCTCCTAGAATATAAAAAGCAGCATTCTTCCAAAGACATTTAAATTTTATACTCCAGCTTTTGGTTTCCACTCTAACCTTGCACAGTTTTTTCATAGTTTTTGTGACCAGTGGCTCCTGTATACGAAGATGATGCCTCAGAGAGCAGGTGAAAAGTGGAACTTTTAAGAGTAAAGAGGACGTTGCTACTAACATTATAGACAACAATACAGAGGCTCCTTTCACAACTAAAGTATAAAACATTTAGCCCGGAATAATCCAGACCCTAATCTATTAAGATTAAAGGTCCGGGAAGTAATGAAAGGGCCTAACTTGAGGGGCATAACCAAGCATCCATTTGAAACTCTCAATGCACGCAATTGGATAACGCCACGACCAATCACAACAATACACGGTGTGACGCCCCATACGCTTAGCTACCAGCAGAGTTAACTGGTAGATTAAAGTCTTGCTGTATCCAGTTGGCAAAACACCAAAAACGTCCTTGTTGCAAAGGAACGATTTGAGCGTGGTTTTCTGTTCATCTTTTAGATGAAAAGCCAAGTCTAACTTGTTCATTGTAGCGACCAAAGCTGTTTCAAACAACTGGTGTTCATCCGTGGCATGGCACAAAATAATTGAGAAGCACTGGCTAATATGGTGTTTTTATTAAGTTATTCATTTTGTACTTTTATTTTGTAGTTATTTCTTTTCTGTGCTTTGCTGTTCCAATCGTTAAAAAATAAAATGATTGTAGTTCATTATTTGTTTTTTTCCCCTTTTTGTTTTGAAAAAAAAAAGTAGATAAGGATACAGATAACGTCCCGGATCAATAAGGAGTATCGATAAGAGTAGTTGATATCCATCCCTAGCGGCCATAATGTTTTCGCGAGTCCATACCCAAAATATGTTCCTGAGGCATGCTGGACTTTTGTGTTTTTCTAATTTTTATTATTATTATTAAAGAGAATCACTCTTTGAACACTTTTGAATTGCTATCGATTTGGAATGTTTCACATTGCAGTTCATAGATTTTTGGTGAATTGGCACACCGCTAGCATTTATATATAATGTATTTAAAGTTTTAAAACCATATTGTTTCTAACTGAACATGTAGGTCCTTGGATTTTTGCTACTTAAATTATTACTATCTTTAGTCCAAATAATTCTGATCAGTCATTCTATGATTTTAATCCACCCCTGCTTTCTGCAGCAGCACCTTCTGTTTTAAGATATTACTTTCAGTAGGGCACGTACATATTGCCAAACTAAGACCATATCTCTGCAGTGGCACATTTGCAGCTCCTTTGAAAGGAGGTATCATGCAATGAGAGCCACCTGCATTAATATGAGAAGAGTATTCTCAAGGAGCAGAGCTGTTACTGAAAGTCTATTGAAAGCTGAGAGTAATGTTCAATTTTTTTTTGCAATTCTGTAAATGTTAAAATAAATCTGTTTTTTTTGTATGCACACCCAACTCTATCTGCTTTGAGGTTACAGTGGGACAAAAAAGTATTTAGTCAGCCACCAATTGTGCAAGTTCTCCGACTTAAAAAGATGAGTGGCCTGTAATTTTCATCATCTCTCAAGTCTGACAGACCAAATGAGAACAAAGTATCCAGAAAAAAAAATCACATGGTCTGATGTTTAAAGATTTATTTCCAAATTGTGATGGAAAATATTTGGTCAATAACAAAAGTTCATCTCAATACTTTTCCATTGCCAAAAAGGGTATATAACAGCGGTCAAATGTTTTTCTGTAAGTCTTCACATGGTTTTCACACACTGTTGCTAGTATTTTGACCCATTCCTCCAAAAAGATCTCCTCTAGAGCAGTTATGTTTTGGCTTTTTCGCTGGGCACCACAGACTTTCAAATCCGTCCAAAGATTTTCTATAGGGTTGAGTTCACGAGACTGGCTAGGCCACATCAGGACCTTGAAATGGCGTCTGACAAAGCCATTCCTTCATTACCCACACAATGTGTTTGACATTATTGAACTGCATGTTCTTGCAGATGGGAAATTTGTAATCAAAATGTCACATGTACATGGCCCCATTTATTCTTTCTTTTATACAGATCAGTCGTCTGTTCGTCAAACAAAGCAGAGTTTTTACCAAAATTTCTGTTTTGGTTTCATTTGACAACGTGACATGCTCCTAATCCTCTTCTGGATCATCCAAATGATCTCTAGCAAACTTCAGATGGGCCTAGACATGTACTGCCAAAGCAGGGGGACACGTCTGAAACTGCAGGATTTGAGTCCCTGGTGGCGTAGTGTGTTACTAATGGTAGCCTTTGTTACTTTGTTCTTCCATTTTCTGATAATTGCTCCCAGAGTTGATTTCTTCGCACTAAGCTGCTTACCTATTGCACATTTTGTCTTCCCAGCCTGTTGAAGGTCTACAATCTTGTTTCTGGTGTCCTTTGACAGCTCTTTGGTCTTGGCCATAGTGGAGTTTGGAGTGTGACTGTTTATGGTTTTGGACATGTGTCTTTTATACTGATAAGTTCCAACAAGTGCTATTAATACAGGTAACAAGTGGAGGGTAGAGGGAGCCTCTTACAGAAGACGTTACCGGTCTGTGAGAACTAGAAATCTAGCTTATTTGTAGGTGCCCAAATATTTATGGTCTGATTTTTAAACAATTTATGTGCAAACTATGGCGGAAAATGTGAATTTTCTCATTTTGTCTCTCATAGCTGAGGTATAACTTGGCTGAAAATTACAGGCCTCTCTCATCTTGCACAATTGGTGGCTGATTTAATACTTTTTTTGCCCCACTTTATATTGTTCTTGAACACATGGTGACTCTCTGCCTATTATCTTTGTAAACCAGGTGATCAACAGTGATCCATACTGGGTTCCTACCACAGAAGAAGAATATTTACATTTTGGAGAGAAGGCAGACTCTGCGAACCAGGCCCTGAAATATATGAATGCTGTCCGTCGACGGAAAGGTCTTTATGTGGAGGAGAAGATCGTTGAGCATGCAGAGAAACAAAGGACACTTGGCAAGAACAAGTAGAAGAGACAGAAGTAGAGACAGCTGTCTGTCCTATCTTACTGTGTGTATCCTGTAATATCTTCTGGTAATTAAGCAGCATTTTGTGTTTGATTGCATTGTGCCATGTGTTTTAACAGTCACCATGCATCTCATTGGTGCTAAAATACTGTACAGCAGGGCTATAGCAGTGCTTACCGCACACTTGCTTCAGTTCATATTTAAATGAGTTTAAATGATAAATATTGAGAATAAAGTCTTTTGGGAAGGATGTATATAAAACAGCTTTTTTGTTCAGTCTAAAGGTAAACAAATTCATGCCTTATTCATCAATATCCCAAACTGCTGGATGCTTGTAAATTTATAAAAATGCATGGTGGATTTTTCTTTTCAGAGACTTGGATTAGTATAAATTATACCTGACATCTATGCGTCTGTGCTAATTTATTGCTATACTTGTGAAGTCTTACTCTGGACAAGCCACCAGCACTTTGAGGACATTTGTAGTTGTGGGGACATATCAGGTCCTCACCATGTTTTAAGTAGGACTGAACCCATCTAGTTTGGTTGAGAAGCAGGGCTGTGCAGAGACCTTTAGAGGGGCGGGAGCTAAAAGTCAAAAAGGGGCACAAGAGTAAGATATGAAAATGGCTGAAAACAGCATAACTTATAGTGTATCATCCTGAATAACAACTAATATCCATGAAGAATGTAATAGAGAATTGCAACATAATATAATAGCGTCATCAGTTGGGGACCATGCAAATGCAGCCTATTTTATCTGATGGGGAACAATGGTGCAGTTGATGCGGTGCTGCTGCTAGGCTGTGATGACGAACCATAAATAAATCCTTATGGTTAACGTCCAAAGCAACTCAGCCGTAGCTTTAAAGATCAAAACAGCTCAGAGAGGCTAACTATGCTTTCCTATAGAACTGACAGCACCTCTGAGGGCTTTAGAAGTAAAGCGACAAAATTAATGTATATTCAGTAAATAGCAATGAGATAAAAATATTAGTAAAGCTTGAAATTTAAATATAAAAATAATGCATATTTATTAGTATAAGTTTTTTTAACATTTTCACTTGTATAAATATCTATTGTAGGGTAGTTTGATTTCTGAAATTAGGGTGCATCTTTTAATTTTGGAACGCCAAAGCGCTCAAAATTAAATACTTAAATAAAACAGTGTTAAATGTCTACATGCATAAAAAATAAACTAATACATAGTGTGAATGAAACTGCCCCAAAAAATGTACTCATTGAATTCAAAAAAGATTCTTTTAAAGTGACAGTTTGTAGTTTTCTGATGATGGGGGGCAGTACATGCCTAAATCATTGCAAGCAAGCAGTATTTCTTTGAGTGACGATCTTACCAACGGCTGGCCATGAAGGCCAAGATCGTTCAACCTCCATATATGTGCAGCAAAATGACAAGCACAGCAGACTTTCATAACTGGCAGCAAGCGAAAAGGTGAATGTTCAATTCAGTTTATTTATATAGTGCCGTTTCACAACAGATGTCATCTCAAGGTACTTTACAAGAAGAGTTATTGCAATACAATTTTTAATTGTTCAACACAATATTTCTGAATGTCGAACGTTTTCATCACATAGAGACTGGGATGGCGTGTTTTACTCTAGCTTTCTGGTGATTGTCTCCAGGGGCTTTCACCCTGTGTCCAAAGTCTCTGACACACCAGCTGAGGGAGTGCCTCTCAGCAATGCAGGTTGGGTGGGTCGTAGAAAGTTTTATTTTTTTTCAGTCTGTTCACAGGGGATAATGACGTAACCACGTGTAAAAAAAAAATCTGTTATACCAATTATTCAGGTAAGTGCAATAATGAGGTGAGTATAAAAGTTAGGAATGTATAATATAGTGGCGTCAGTACATTACATAGCATGGCTTTTATCAACAACCTCAGTGTCATGCATAACTACGGTGGCTCATATCAGAACAGCTAAGCAATATTTTTTATCTAGGCACTGAGTAATGAATAACTTGCAATAAACATTTCTATAACAGCGGCGTTTATCCATTTTGTACTTGTACCTATACATTTTCCTAAATATAAGCACAGCTTTAATCATTCAATCGAACAGCATCTAATATTAAAACAGAGGAACAGCAACACTGAAACTGTTTGACAGAATATTTCTCTCTGCAGTTTATTGTTGCCACCATGATGGAGCTCATGTCATGTGTCTGTCTTTAGCATTTATAACTCAAAAAGTTATGCATGGATTTATTTATTTGTTACACTTAGTGCTTCAGCTTAATGGGTTGCTGGAACACCTTTGATTAAATGGTTTGCAAACTGCATCGTGAAAACTAAGTGGTCCAGCTTGTCAGTGAAGCAGATTGGTTTTTCCTTCTGTCATACTTGCCAACCTTGAGACCTCATAATTAGGAACACAAAAGGGTGGTTGTTAAAAAAACGTGAAAAATTAAATACTTGAATTTTAGAGTATTTATTTGACAAAAGAACAGTCCACATCAATAATGTAAGTTAAGAAATTAAACTCCCTCCCCTTTTTGGTGAAAACCTTTTTGTGAAAAAAACAGAATGCAATGTTTTTATTTCTGCTTTTGTATTCTCACATAAACCTTAGCAAAATAAAATCGCTAAATGTATTTTTAACAGATAAGAACTCTAAAATGTGACCAGTTCAGATTGGGTCCCCACTACAAGAACATCTCTGCTTTTATTTTTGAGCTGCAGTCCCATCCGGGGCTCTTTTAGCCCCTCTTTATTAACCTCCTGGATACGTCCCTGCTCAGCATTGCTGAAGGTTTACGAATAATCACCTATTAATCATTCTAAAAAGGTAGGAGTCTCCGTGTCAGGAGAGAGTGAAAAAGTATTTTTTCTTAGTTTGGTCTTAGCACAGCATTGAGTCTGTTGATTTTAACGGTGTAACATTGGTTTCTGTCAGACCAAAACCATGACCAGCTTTGATCCACTGCTGAAATTACCATCAGGCAGCCGAAATAAAAGGAAACTAGACTTGAGAAGGGTTGAAACATTTTTTTATCCTAAATAACTTGGACGATTTAAAAATTAATCAAAACTGTACAGCTTCTGATTTATGCAGGTTTAATCACAGACTTGGTAGATCAAGCCAGGAGGTAACAGTTTTTCATAGTAACATGTAGAATACTGACCTGTCTCCAAACAACTAACACAGCCTTTTATATATTATAATATATTTTAAGTGCCTCCCCAGTCATTTTGTTATTGTTCAGTCAACTAATTTTAACCAAGAATTAAATTAATAAAATTTTCAAACACTTGTTTTTATCAAAAGTTTGCAAGACAGAAACAAACCAAAGAAAATTAATATTAACCATTATATTATATATATATATATATATTAAATCATGTTACTAAATTAAATTAAAGGCTTATTTTTATGCTTTTTAATCTTTTAAACATTTTATGACCCTTTAATATTAATGGCTTAAACCCTTGGTTTAGTTTGTCAATAAAGCTTACTCAAATTCACTTCAGCTCTTCAGCTGTAGGCTAAAGCTAACTAGCTACTCACCAGTGTTAATGGGCTCCAACACTGCAGCTCAGTCACTGAGCCGAAGCCAGCAGGTTTATCCAACCCCTATTGTGTTGTTTAAAGCGTTTTTTTCCCCCCGCTTCTGAGGACCAGGAGCAGAACCGAGGGGACATTTAAACAGCCAAAGATGTTAGCAACGCGACGCTACTTGGGTAAGTTTCCTGTGTCTCTCTGTAAGAGATTCGTAGCAAGCTGGAGACGGGAGTCCTGCTTAAAACAGCTGATCGTAGTTTTATATTTCGTTCATATTGCTACGTTTAGTGTTTTATTGCGTATAGGATCGGTTCAAGGATCGGTCCCTCCACCACATCTAAGATGGCGCACCACATCTAAGATGGCGCCGCGGATGGACGCCTCGGTACTTCGCTCCCTAGTACTTGATACAATTTTACTTTTTTGCGTAGTTTTCTGCACTCCCTCTGCTATTAAAATGAGCAGAGGGGAAATCCTACAAATAGGACTATCCAGTGCCAGACTTTTTTCACCGGTTTTTAATCAACCAGACTACTTTATGGAGATTCTGACTGGAGGAGCAGCAGCGCTCTGTGGATTTAGACGGAGACGCCGGCGTGGGAAAAGAGCTGGTGTGCTCGTTAAATTGCGACAGCGGGGATTACGCACCGCTCTCCCATCCATACACCTGGGGAACGTTCGCTCTCTGCCTAACAAAATTGATGAATTGCTCCTTCTCCTATCCAAGAACTCAGACTTTCGTCGTTCTGCCGCCTTTTGCTTCACTGAAACCTGGTCCAGTGAACACATCCCGGACAGCGCACAACAGCTCCCGCGCTTCCAGGTGTTCCGAGCGGACCGCTGCGCGGATCTGTCTGGGAAGTCAAAGGGTGGAGGAACGTGTTTCTACATTAACGAAGGTTGGTGTACAGATGTCACAGTGTTAAAGAAGACATGCAGCCCTCACCTAGAGTCTTTCTTCATAAACTGTAGACCATTTTATTCACCGCGGGAGTTCGCCTCGTTTTTGCTGGTCGCTGTATACATTCCACCGCAGGCGTGTGTAACGGAGGCGTTACATCACCTCGCCGACCAGATCACAGACATGGAGAAAACTCACCCGGACTCTCTGCTAATCATTCTCGGGGATTTTAATAGAGCAAATCTCAAACTTGAACTGCCTAAATATAGACAACACGTGACGTGTCCCACCAGGGACATGAACACTTTGGACCACTGCTACACCACAATAAAGAATGCATATAGCTCTGTCCCCCGTGCTGCTTTGGGACTTTCTGACCACTGCCTGGTCCACCTCATCCCATCTTACAAGCAGAAGCTGAAATCTGCTAAGCCTGTAGTAAGAACTGTAAAGAGATGGACAGATGAGTCAAAGATGCAGTTACAGGCCTGCTTTGACTGCACTCACTGGAGCGTCTTTGAAGCAGCAGCCTCAGACCTGGACGAACTGACTGACACTGTGACATCTTACATCAGCTTTTGTGAGGACATGTGTGTGCAGACCAAAACCTTCTGCACGTTCAACAACAACAAACCATGGTTCACTGCAGAACTGAGATGGCTACGCCAGGACAAGGAGGAGGCCTACAGGAGTGGGGATCGGGACCTGTACAAGCAGGCCAGGAACAAGCTGACAAAGGAGATCAAGGCAGCAAAAAGGAACTACAGTGTAAAGCTGAAGGAGCGTTTTTCTGCCAACGACTCTTCTGCAGTTTGGAAGGGCCTGCAGACCATTACCAACTACAGGAGACCATTCCCCCACCCTGTGGGGAGCCCCCGCCTGGCTGAGGACCTCAATGACTTTTTCTCCAGGTTTGAAACAACTTTCACACCTTCCACCTCCCCCACCATCTCCATCACAAAAGGCCTAGCATCACCCCAAACCATCCCCATACCTGACCCCCTGCCTGCGCTGACGATCTGTGAACAGGATGTGCGCCAACTATTTCAGAGACAGAGGATTAAGAAGGCATCAGGTCCTGATGGAGTGTCTCCGTCCTGTCTGAAAGTCTGTGCTGACCACCTGGCTCCCATCTTCACTCAGATCTTCAATAACTCCCTGGAGCTGTGTGAGGTCCCCTCCTGCCTCAAACGCTCCACCATCATCCCGGTTCCCAAGAAGTCCCCTGTCACAGGATTAAATGACTACAGACCAGTTGCCCTGACATCTGTGGTCATGAAATCCTTTGAGCGACTGGTGCTGTCCCACCTGAAGGAAATCACGGATCCCCTGCTAGACCCCTGCAGTTCGCCTATAGAGCAAACAGGTCAGTGGATGATGCAGTCAACATGGCTCTCCACTACATCCTGCAACACCTAGACTCTGCAGGTACCTACGCTCGGGTCCTGTTTGTGGACTTCAGCTCTGCATTTAACACCATCGTCCCAGAGCTCCTCCACCAAAAACTGTCCCAGCTCACCGTGCCACCCTCCACCTGTCAATGGATTACCAGTTTCCTGACTGACAGGAGGCAGCAGGTGAAACTGGGTAACTTCATATCCAGCACCCGGTCCCTCAGCATCGGTGCCCCCCAGGGATGTGTTCTCTCCCCACTGCTTTTCTCCCTTTACACCACTGATTGCACGTCAAGAGACCTTTCTGTGAAACTCCTGAAGTTTGCAGATGACACCACCGTCATTGGACTCATCCGTGACGGCGACGAGTCTGCATACAGAAGGGAGGTGGAACAGCTGGTCCTCTGGTGCAGTCAGAACCACCTGGAGCTAAACCCGCTCAAAACTGTGGAGATGACAGTCAACTTCAGGAAGAGACCCCCTGCAACATCTCCTCTCATAATCACCAACAGGCCAGTCCCCACAGTAGAGTCTTTCAGGTTCCTAGGATCCACCATCACACGGGACCTGAAGTGGACCTCCCACATTGACTCTATAAGGAAGAAGGCCCACCAAAGGCTGTACTTTCTGCGTTAGCTCAGAAAGTTCAACCTGCCTCAGGAACTGCTGACCATCTTTTACACAGCAATAGTCCAGTCTGTCCTGACCTCATCCATCTCTGTCTGGTTCGGATCCGCCACCAGGCAAGACAGGGACAGACTGCAGAGAACAGTCAGGTCCTCAGAGAGGATCATAGGTACTGATCTTCCCTCCATTGAGGACCTTTTCCGGGCCAGGGTCAGGAAGCGGGCCAGAAAAATCACCACTGACCCTTCACACCCTGGCTACAATCTGTTTAGGCTCCTCCTCTCAGGCCGGCGTTACAGAGCGCTGTACGTCAAAACCACCCGACACAAGAACAGTTTCTTTCCCCAGGCTGTCGCTCTGATGAACTCTGAATAGTCACAGAGTGTGAGTCCACTCACATGAACAATAAACTAAAACTCTGCACTGCTGTATATACTTACTGTATATACTGACTGTACAATAACCCTGGTTTGGTGTATATATTATCCTTTATTTTTTATTTTTTTCCATTTTTTAATTTCACTTATTTAAGTTCTGTATTGGAGAGAAAAGTTGCCGGAGTCAAATTCCTTGTATGTGTCATACTTGGCCATTAAAGCTGATTCTGATTCTGATTCTAAAAACAGGACGCAAATTTACCTGAGCCCTTGAAACATTTATCCGGAACAATGTCCGCTGCTGCCTTGTTGTGACATCTGAGCGCGCCGAAGCTACGGTGAAGGCTCAGTTACGCTGTGTCCACACCAAAAGCGTCAAAACGCGCCACAGGCCCCCAGCTGGATGCAAGAACATTTGCACCTTGAAGCGTGTACAAAGCGAACTTGACGTCCTTCAAATATTGTATTTTCACGCGCGAACTGGCCTTCAGCAGAGCTGGGGCTACAGTGCAGCTGGCGGTGGATTATGGACCGAGCTGACGGAGGACTGCGTGTTCGGCCCGGGCTTCAGCGGAGCTGGGGCTACAGTGCAGCTGGCGGAGGAGGACCGAGCTGGCGGAGTACTGCGTGTTCGGCCCGGGCTTCAGCGGAGCTAGCCTGGGGCTACAGTGCAGCTGGCAGTGGATTATGGACCGAGCTGACAGAGGACAGAGTGGATTCCGTGTTCGGCCTGGCCTCCGGTAGAGCTGGGACCGCTGCGCTGGGGGTTTGGTGAGCTACAGATACAGTCTAGCTACGGCGGAGGGATCCATAAACAGCAGCGAGCCTTTCATAAACACCGGCTCCTCGCCGCCTTGAGAACGTGACCTGCTCGCCCAGTTTGTGCCGTGAAGGTCCAAGCTTCGCCTGCCGAAACACCAACTACATTTCTGAGCAGCTGTCCATCTGTCTGCGGCTCGTAAAAGTTTATAATATATGAGCAGCGTGGGACGTAGTGCGGGATCTGCTACCAGGAAACCAGGTGAGGAGGCTGTTTCTAGGCTGTGAGGTGCTTTTACAGCAACAACGGCTCTTTTAAGAGCCACCCACAAACCTCTTAATAGCCTTCCTGTCTAAATAGTTTTTATTTTTTTTATTTCTGTCTCTTTTTTTATTTCTGTCAAACTGCTTGTGTCATGTAGCTCGGGGTGATTAGCCACGATGTTGATCAGTATTTCCTCCATGTCCTGCTGAGGCTGTGACTCCATGACAGTCACAGAATCACTGAAACTCTGTCCCCTGATTGGTTGACGCGGCGCGATTTGACGCTGGAGTTCAGATTTTTCCAACTCGAGCAGAATTTTTCACGCACTGCAAACGCCTCATTCGCACAAATCCTCGACGCAGATCAGGCAGAAAAGCGTTTTCGCGACGCAAATCTGCTTCTGACTTGAAGCGGGACCCCCTGCCGCGCGTCATTGCGCTCCTCCATTGACATAACATGTAAACCTGACTCGCCGCTCGCTTAATTCGCTTTTGGTGTGGACGTGGCGTTAGGGACTATTAAAAAATTCTGTTTCAGCTCAAATTATTTCATCCTTTTTGTGGTTTGAAAGGAGAGAGGGTGGCTGACAGAGCTGCATGGGTCATTGTTAATTATTCGTTTGGAGTAAGTAATGATTGTTGTATGAAACTGCCTGATGGGGTATAATGAAAAAATGAGGGGAAACTTTTTTTTTCTATCGAAATTTTTTATCGACCCTGCGGCGGCACCAGGAAGGATCTTGGGGGGGGGGTTTCAAAACCCTCCCAAAAATGCCTTGACCCCACATCTGACCCCCTATCCATCGGCGAAATGGCTGCAGGGTATGCGTGGAACATGTCCCCCGCACTTTGCATGTCAGTGCCAATGGCTGCTGGCCGCTCTGCTTTGTGACCGCATACCATGGAGGTCACCATTGCTCCTCCATTGCTGTAGTACCTCCATTTGGCCGATAGGCCCCCATTGAAAAGCATTGGACTTTAGACACGTTAAAAACCACTTTAATGCCTGGTGCCTATTTTTTAAAAAACGTTCTATGGCTGCATATTCTTCCTGAGATAATGCTGGGCTCATAAAAAGCTTGGGCACCAGGCTGGTTTTCGTAAGGTAATTTTTTGAAATCTTGCATAATTAATGAGGGGGCTGAGCCAAGTTTAGCATCAGAGCTAGAGACATGGGAGCAGAATGGGCGTAATTTCGACCGAACTACACGCCCATACACACCCTACGATGGCAGAGTCTACAGTGAAGATCCCGCCCCTATGCCCTTTTCAGGAACATGCTTTGTCAGAGCTGGGGAGGAGGAGTCTGTGAATCCTCCATCAATTCCCCCATGAAAGTGTGTCATTCTGGTAAATGGGGAGGAGTGAGGAGGCGCTGTCCATTGTTTTTTACAGTCTATGGTCAGTGCCCTCTGTCCTCCGCACTTTTTTCAGCTGTTACTGCCGTTTAGTGTGCAGTAACATATTTTTACAAGCCATCCTTAAGTGCACACGCTAACGCAGGCATCGATCACAGACAGGTGCAGCAAAGCAGGTTGTTGAGCAAACTAGCCAGACGCAGCAAAACGCTTCAATCTCTGCAGAGATTTTTCCAAACAAGCTGCAGTTTGACTTTTGCTGATGGATGCAGGTAATCTTAGCTAAATGATAGCAAGTTAACACATGCAGCTGTATCGTTTTAAGCTAGTTAACTATATGGGATTTTCACGGCGGGTCATCAAACGTCGCCATATTGGAGATACTGGAAGTAAACAAATCGCACGCATTCAGGTTCCAAACGTCCAACAAAAGGAAATGGTGAATTATTGCCGTTTTTGGCTGTACCAATCGGTCAGACCGTGAAAAACATTTGCAGTTTTATAGACTGCCAAAAGTTATTACAAATCAGGGAGAACAATGCCAAACGTTATCAGAGGAAAGGAGGGGTTTGTGGTTAGCAAAGCTAAACCAGGATCTACGAGGCAAAAATCTGGACAGCATCCAAATTTGTTCTGCCCATTTCTTGTCGGGTAAGTGAATTGTTAAAAGAAGTTGCTCTTAACTATTTTTCTAGTGTGATTATGATCATGTTATTCAAATCAAGCTATTGGCTATTGACTTAATATAATCATGTTTAATAGCCTGCTACAGTAGCAACACAATTGTGAGCTAAAATAAAATAAATAAATAAATAAATATGCTGTATTTCTCATTGTATTACAGGTAAAAGGTCTGACCTTTATCAAAAGGATGATCCAGATTGGGTGCCATCTGTTGGAATGACAGGTCAGCAAAGGTCACTTGAAGAAACAGGGACATCACGCTACAGACGTCATTTTCATCAGAACCCAGCAGAGACTGAAGGATGAAGCTGCTGCTGCTGTTGCTTCTCCTGCTGGGACTGATCACCCTGACACTGATGACTCTTTGACGAGTGATAACAAGAGCAGTAATTTGTGCAGAACGGGGACACAAACTGATATGACTTGTCATAGCCTCAATTAAATCACCAGTGAACTTCAAAATCTCAGAACTAAAAACATTCCTTTGCGCTCTGATGTTGCACATTTGTCCACTTCCTATGACCAAAGTGCATTTCTTGATAAGGATGAAAAGGTTTTATTTTTTACTGGCCTACCTACATACCAGATACTGTTGGTTCTCTTCACATTCCTTAGTCCCCACCTCCCTGTAAAAAAGTCACTTGATAAGTTTAAGCAGTTGATGTTGACACTTATGCGCCTTAGGCTTAATGTTTCCACAACCTTCCTGTCATATGCATTTAACATATCAGTAGCCACTGCTTCTAGGATAGTCACTGATGTTATTGATGTCATGTTTATTCGTATGAAACCACTTATCATATGGCCAGAAAGAGAGAATTTGCAAAAAACCATGCCAATGCAATTCAGGAAACATTTTGGGAAAAAATGTGCCGTTATTATTGACTGTTTTGAAGTTCTTATAGAGCATCCGTCTAACCTTATAGCCAGAGCAGAAACATGGTCTTCTTACAAGCACCATAACATAATTAAATTCTTGATTGGCATTACACCACAGGGCACATTGTCTTACATTTCAAATGCATGGGGAGGAATAGTAAGTGACAAATACATAACTGAAAACTGTGCCTTTCTGGACAACATAGTTCCTGGTGATCTTGTCCTTGCTGATCGTGGCTTTAATATTCAGGCCACTTTGGGTTGTAGAATGGCTCATGTAAAAATTCCAGCCTTCACACGTGGAAAATCCCTGTTGATTTGGAAACCACAAGGAAAATTGCACATGTGAGGATTCATGTTGAGTGTGTGATTGGTAGTGTGCGCCAGAAATATACTATTTTGGGGTGGATACTGCCAATTGTTTTCTTGATGTGCAAGGATAATGATTATTATTGTACCATTGATAAGATTGGACTTGTCTGTTGTGCTCTGGTGAACCTTTGCCCATCAATTGTTGATTTTGACTAAAGTATATTTTTATATGCACTGTCAATAAAATATCAACATGTGTGGACTATATTATCGCTTAAAATGATTCATAATTGACTTAAGTATACAAACTGAACACCAACAGTCTTTGTTTAGTCATTGTTATTGTATTGTTGTGGAAGAGAACACACAGCATCACACTTTCATCAGAACACAGATTTATTAAAAGAAAAACACAGTTATCAGAACACTTCGCTTATAAACTATATCAGAATCAGAATCAGCTTTAATGGCCAAGTATGACACATACAAGTATGACGCATACAAGGAATTTACAGATACAGTACAACCTGTCCAAGATCATTACAAACAACAACAACAACAAAAAGATCCAGGTCACTGTTGGGCATGCAGCCACCAAGCGGCGCTCCCGTTTATGAAACATAGAGAAATACACATCTGGTTGGGGGAGGGTTCCACGGTGAGGGGAAAAAACGCTCAACTGTGTTGTGGGTCTGTACAGCACTCACAACGCAGGTAATAGAAAAAACCATACCAACAAACATTTAAGCACATATTCAGACAATAACAATGACACATCAGGAAGGATGGGCAGGTATGAACTCCAGTCCACAGGTTAATGCACTGCCATCGAGGCGCGCTGTTATCCAGCTTCCTGTTGCAGGAGAGAGAATTGAGGATACAGCGAGACGGTGTGTGAATGTGAGTGTGTGTAACCATGTCAGTGTGTGCGTCAGTAGATGCAGGTGTACGGGGGAGAGGAGACTCTGTTGACATTCTTCTCAGGGACATTTGATTAGGACCAGGTTGAAGGATTTCATGGGAGCCAAAATATAAATTATTTGGATTGCCGGGAGAGATCAAATATTCCTTTCTGTCCCTTCAGTCTGTCAGTGGTTTCTTTTGTAGTCTAATTCAGCCAAATTGTAGTTCAAATTAAAGTTCCAAATCCAAATTAATTCCCAGATTAATAGTTCCAAATCCAATTAATTTCCAGTTGCCCCAATCCGCACCGACAGTTTCTCCAAGTCTGATGACAAATTGCGGATGAGTCCCAGAGCGCTGGCCAGATCGCCTCTTACAGCGTCTGTTCTGCGTCCCAGCTCCCCCAGCATTTGGTTCTGAGTCCCATCAGTACGAATCAACGCATCCAGCTGTTCCTTCAGCCGTCCAATCGCTTCCAGAACAGTGACCAATCTCGACCGTGTTTCAGATCTTAGTTGCTCCATTTTTCGGTAGTTCCAGTAACTGCCCATTCCAATCAGCAGAAACTCGATCACCATGATTGACACCCCGGTTGACCCTTACTGGTGCTTCGTAGAGTTGAGTAGATTTTATCAATAGCATTCAGAGACCAGCTGACCATTTCCATCTTCGCTTATTCAGTTTGGTTTCGGAGAAAATTGCCAAAAGATTCTCCAGATAGAGGCACATGAGACAGAGAGCTGTGGGATAAGACACAGGAGGAGGAGGGAGGGAAAAAAGCGAACGTCCTCGCTGAGAGCTGAACCAAAAAAGCCATCTAGTATATACTATAGCATGATTAACTTAACACAATTTTGTATGTAATGTGAGTTTGAAAACTTTCTTTGGACAGTATCCCCTTACAATATCTCCCTATAATTAAAATAAGTAAAAATAGTGAAGTAGTACATTGAGAAAAAAAAAGTTATTTTTTTACTTAGGTTTCTTTCCCTTTTTTGGCAGAAACTGAGGTAGTTTTTGGCACTTTGGGCAAAACCATTTTCCCTTTGGTGCAACCTTAACATTAATGCACGAGTAGTGAAACCACTTAATTTGACATTTTGCATTGTCACACAGAATCATTCTTCCAAACTCAACCTGGCCACAGAAAGACCAGGTTTTTTCTTGGCCACTGGTACTTGCATCACAATCAGATTCAGCCGAAACGGATACTCCAGATTGTGAGGTCACATTGGCTGTGGTAGATGAAAGCCTTGTGTAAAACTTGCCAACTAACTCTGGCATAATACCTGTGTAAAAAATGTGTTTGCTTTTCTGGCATATAGTTTCCCAGAACTCTTCATCAAACACAATTTGCTCCGCATGCAAATCTTTTTCTGTCCAAACAACAAAATAGGCAGATTCCAGTTTACACACCCCAAGTTGAGTTTGCACCTGGTAGAAATACTGATGGTTTCGGTTAAGTGTCAGTTTCCCTTCACTGTCCTTCTCCAAATAGGATGCAGTGTCTACCTTGTCACTTTTCACACGAAATGGACATTTCACTTCAATTACACTGACACCACAACAATCACAAGAAACAGGCCATTGGGAGAAGCACCCAAGAATGGCACACTTGGATTGATGAAAAAACCTGTGTCATGTATTTTAACATTTTCATGAGATTTCTTATCTATAAACATATCACGTGCAAATTTCTCATGATTACATCCCCAGGAAGTGGCTTTTGATGTAAATTTGTATGATTCAGGATAGCACACTCTTTTGATGAAGCTCTGAGCTGGTTGATTTGGATCAGTGCAACATGCAGTTTTCATTTTAGATGCTGTAATTCGACTAGGGCTGCACAATTAATCGGATTTTGATCGTGATCACGATTTTGGTGGCCACAATTAAATGAACCTGATCGTGAACGATATTTGCATTCAAAATGCGAGCTTCACTGCGAGCCTCTTATCATACACTGCCTCAACCAGTCTGCCAACCACCAGGGGGCAAACTCACGGCTAACGCTTCATTAAGCTGACCAAATAAACACCACCCACACGACACTCAGCACTCATAATGGCTGCACAGGTGAAAAGGAGTATTTGAGCGATGTAGTAAATCCAAATCTCCATTATGGATCTGACTAGTAAGCAGAAAGTTCCTGAAAGTGTATTACCGCCACAGTAAGCAGCCGGTGGATGCTACGCTATCCCACAATGCAACGGACGCCCCGAAATCATAGAAGAAGAAGGACCTAGCTAAAAATGTCTACAGACGAACTGTTAACCATTGACACCGCCGCAGTTTCGGCAGATAAATGTACGTGAAACAATGTTACTGATTACTGTAATTGTTTTTTGACTGATTAAACATTTAACCAGACAAAATAACGGCTAGAGGAGGCGGGACCACAGGCGAACGTAACGTAAACATCTGGGTCAACAGAAGTCATACGGGTCAAAGGACATGCAAAATGGTGGAGCAGTACGTCTGATTTCATGCCTATTATGCAATAGTTTGCCATGCAGAATTTACTACATTAACAGGTGAGTAATAGTTGCTACGTAGCATATAGTAAATAATAAGGATTTGGATGCAGAGAATGTCAAAGGCCTTTTCTGTATAAGCTGTAATTGTTTCCCATAAATTGCACTTTGAGATTGCACTCTGCAATAACATATTTAGCTTGTACTTTTATATATATATATTGGAGTTTGTTTTTTGTTAGTTTTTTTTTTGCATTATTAATCATCTAATCTAAAGTTTTATTTTTCACAAAAAAATTCAAATCAAATCAAATCAAATTTTATTTATATAGCGCCTTACAACAGCCAAAAGGTGCCCAGGGCGCTTTCCAGAATAAAAACACAAAACAATTCTAAAAGTTTATGATTGGTGCAATAAAAATAGATATTTTACAGGACTGGATGAATGATTGTGATTAATAATCGTGATTACAATATTGATCCAAATAATCGTGATTATTTTTTTGGACAGAATCCTGCAGCCCTAAATTCGACCAGCACAAAACTAAAACCACAGTTTAGAAGAAGCTTGATCCCTTGTAGCCGCTTCAACTGCCTTTACTTGCTCTTCTGATACTGAAATTTCAACATCTTTGCACATGGACAATATATCACTATAGTCCATGTGAACTGCTTCATTGTTTCGCAGTTCAGTCAACACAGGAGGAAAATTTTCTCCAAACACTTTGGGAACAAAACTATCAGAGTAAAGCTTAATCAGGGACAAAATAGCAGACTTTGATTCAGTCGCACCAAGAGCACTGAATAATGATGACAGTTCATCACTGGTTGGCTGTTGTGTTTTCCTATCTGTAGCAGTAAAAAAATAACTAACGCTTTGTTCCTCAAGTGATTTTCCATGAGCAGCACATTTCATCTAGCCAACTCTTTTACTTGAGATCTCTTTGTTACAGTGAAGTCAATCTTCCGGCATTCCCTGTATTCCACCTTTGACAATGCAGTAGGTAACAGCCAATATGCCTTTTCTTGCGTCACTGTCTTTGAGTCTCTCAACTTCAATGTTTCTTTAATGAGAAACAATAATGCAGCAACATGTGTGCACGTCTCTCCAAGGCCAGCCATACACGTGCAGTGGGCTCCAAGTATCCGGCCAGACTTCTCCACGATTATCCAGGGTTCCAGGGGTGTTGCTCGGATTGATTGAGAGTGGAGTATCTGAATAAAAGACAAAGCAACTAATTAATTCTGTAAGAATAACAAAATAGTTTCTCACCATTTCACTTTAAAAAGTTTTTTGTTTGTTTTTTACTAACAGTTAGCCTTATATATCATTATGCATTGCATTTTTTTGTATGGGGTTTCCTTCTATATTTTTGTATTGCTACTGAAAACTTTTACTATTGCAACAATTGAATTTCGCCTCTGGGGATTAATAAAGAATTATCTTATCTACATCACTTGTTAACAAATTAAGGTTCAGCCCCCCCAGAGGTTTTAACCCTCTCATGCATGAATTATTCAACATTTTAGTCCTAAAGACATGTACAGTTATGCTTTTGTTTATTTTCAATATTATCGGACTTATTATTTAATTAATCTATCTTCATCTATTTTATCAAAATATAAATAAAATTACATGTTTTCATAGCTATATATAAAATTATTTAAAATATCGCTGCATAGTTTTCTTTTTCATATTTTTACTGTCCTGAGTTGTATCAGATTTTATACTATATTAATCTACTTTTCAGTGAGTGGCAGTGTATTGGAGGACTCACTAATGTCCCGTGAAGTGGTTAATTTGCTAATTTACCATCCTGACCCATGCTTATACTCGAAAACAGTGTTTAGATAGGTGGACACTGTAGTGGACACTATGCATCAAAGGGTTAAATTCTGATAGTGATCTGTAGTTTATAGTGTACAGTGTAAATGTAGACTGTGCATATCATATACTAAAGCATATCAAACTGAAGGTGAAAAACTCTTGGCTAACGTTACACCGTGGGTATTCATGATATCATACAGTTATGGTTAGGTTGATAAAAGACGTTGTTTTATTACTTACTTTGGCATTCACAACACATCTGTCGTTGATGACTTGATACTGCATCTCCCTCACCCATCCACACACCATCTGGTTATAGGCTTCCAAACTTTTATAAGATTTAAGGTCTTCCGTTGTGTATGGGCTTGGCGAAAAAACCAGGTAGTTGACGATGTCGGGATAAGCAATAGACGGAAGACTCTCCGGGTCGTCACTGATCCAAGACGAAGGAGCCAACTCGTATGGATCTGCACCACCAATAAACCTTAACTTTTCCATGTAACGTGCCCTTTCTTGCGGACCAAGTCCTTCCCTGTATGCCTTTGCATCCATAACGCACTTTGAGGAGCTTTTCTGTGGTTTTGGACATATATCCATCGCAGTGTTTACCTCCGAGTGCCTCCAATATGGCCGCGCATCCGGGTTACCTCACAGAACATGACGTTGGTGAAAACCCTCTATATTAGTGTTAGTAATTTTATTTAACTCGCTAGTCAGTGCTTGGAGTAAACGCAGTCCTCTTTCATTTCTGTGTAGATTTTATCCTCATTATTGCTGTCCACATATTTGGGAGAAATTGTTATTGCCCTTGTTAAAAGAAAGATCAGATTCGAAGAGAAGACATGAGGCCATGAGCTACAGTGGGGAGGATTATGCAGGGTCTTCAGGTAAGGTGAGAAATAGATCAGTTGCTGATAGAAACCAGACAGGTATCAGGACTGAGTTAAAACTAATAATTCAGAATTATTCTCACTCATACTCAAAAATAAGTTTTTGTCAGTATTTAGCTAGATAAAGAAGGATTAATGCACAGGTCCATCCATCCATCCATCCATCCATCATCTTCCGCTTATCTGGGGTCGGGTCGCGGGGGCAGTAGCCTAAGCAAAGAGACCCAGACCTCCCTCTCCCCGGCTACGTGGGCCAGCTCCTCGGGAGGAATCCCAAGGCGTTCCCTGGCCAGCTGGGAGACATAATCCCTCCAGTGAGTCCTGGGTCTTCCCCTGGGTCTCCTCCCGGTGGGACGTGCCCAGAACACCTCACCAGGGAGGCGTCCAGGAAGCATCCTGACCAGATGCCCGAGCCACCTCAACTGTCTCCTCTCGATGTGGAGGAGCAGCAGCTCTACTCTGAGCCCCCTCCGGATGACCAAGCTTCTCACCCTTTCTCTAAGGTAGAGCCCAGCCACCCTACGAGGGAAACTCATTTCTGCCGCCTGTATCCGCGATCTCGTTCTTTTGGTCACCACCCAACGTTCGTGACCATAGATGAGGGTAGGAACGTAGATCGACCGGTAAATTGAGAGCTTTTCCTTTCGGCTCAGCTCTCTCTTCATCACGACAGACCGGTACAGCGCCCGCATAACTGCAGACGCCTCACCAGTCCGTCCATCAATCTCACGCTCCATTTTTCCCTCATTTGTGAACAAGACCCCCAGATACCTAAACTTCCCCACTTGAGGAAGGACCTCATCCCTGACCCGGAAAAGGCACTGTACCCTTTTCCGGCTCAAGACCATGGTCTCTGATTTGGAGGTGCTGATCCTCATCCCAGCCGCTTCACACTCGGCTGCGAACCGCTCCAACGAGAGCTGTAGATCACGTTCAGATGAAGCCAACAAGACCAGATCATCTGCGAAAAGCAGAAACCCGATCCTGAGGTCACCAAAACGGATCGCCTCAACCCCTTGGCTGCGCCTAGAAATCCTGTCCATAAACGTTATGAACAGGACCGGTGACAAAGGGCAACCTTGGCGGAGTCCAGCTCTCACTGGAAATGAGTCCGACTTACTGCCGGTAATGCAAACCAAACTCTGACACCGTTCATATAGGGACCTAACAGCCCGTATCAAAGGGCCTGGTACCCCATACTCCCGGAGTACCCCCCACAGGACTCCCCGAGGGACACGGTCGTACGCCTTCTCCAAGTCCACCAAGCACATGTAGACCGGTTGGGTGAACTCCCACGCACACTCCAGGACCCTGCCGAGGGTATAGAGTTGGTCCAGTGTTCCACGGCCAGGACGAAAATCGCATTGTTCCTCCTGAATCCGAGGTTCGACTATCCGTCGGACCCTCCTCTCCAGAACCCCCGAATAGACCTTACCAGTGAGGCTCAGAAGTGTGATCCCCCTATAGTTGGAACACCCTCTGTAGAGGGGGACCACCACCACAGTCTGCCAATCCAAGTGAACTGCCACCGATGTCCACGCAATATTGCAGAGCCACATCAACCAACACAGCTCTGCAACATCCAGAGCCTTGAGGAACTCCGGCCGAATCTCATTCACCCCCGGTGCCTTGCCACCAAGGAGCTTTTTAACAACCTCGATGACTCCAGCACCAGAGATTGGAGAGCCCGTCCCAAAGTCCTCAGACTCTGCTTCCAAACAGGAAGGCGGTGGGATTGAGGGGGTCTTCGAATTATTCCATCCACCGACCCAAAACCTCCCGCGTTGAGGTCAGCAGCACACCACCACCACTGTAAACAGTATTGGTGGCAGACCGCTTCCCCCCCCTGAGACGCCGGATAGTAGACCAGAATTGATTCGAAGCCATACGGAAGTCGTTCTCCATGATCTCTCCAAACTCTTCCCACGCCCGAGTTTTTGCCTCAGCGACCATCCGAGCCGCACTCCGCTTGGCCTGCTGGTACCTATCAGCTGCTTCCGGAGTCCCACAGGCCAAAAAGGCCCGATAGGACTCCTTCTGCAGCTTGACAGCATCCCTGTCATCCCTGAACCCGCTGGTGTCCACCAGCGGGTTCGAGGGTTGCCGGCGCGACAGGCACCGACTACCTTACGGCCACAACTACGTTCAGCCGCTTCGACAATGGAGGAACGGAACATGGCCCATTCGGACTCAATGTCCCCCGCCTCCCCCGGGACGTGTTTGAAGTTCTTCCGGAGGTGAGAGTTGAAACCCCTTCTGACAGGAGACTCCGCCAGATGTTCCCAGTAGACCCTCATAACACGTTTGGGCCTGCCAGGTCTGTCCGACGTCCCCCCCCACCACCAGAGCTGACTCACCACCAGGTAGTGGTTGGTGGATAGCTCCGCCCCTCTCTTCACCCGAGTGTCCAAAACATGCGGCCGCAGGTCCGATGAAATGACAACCAGGTCGATCATCGAGCTGTGGCCTAGGGTGTCCTGGTGCCAAGTGCACACATGGACACCCTTATGCTAGAACATGGTGTTTGTTATGGACATTCAATGATGAGCACAGAAGTCCAACAACAAAACACCGCTCGGGTGTTTTGTTGTTGGAATGAGGGAGTCCCCAGAAGGAGCACTCTCCAGCACCCCCTCCAAGGACTCCAAGAAGGGTGGGTAATCTGAGCTACTGTTCGCTGCATAAGCGCAAACAATAGTCAGAACCCGTCCCCCCACCCGTAGGCGGAGGGAAGCTACCCTCTCATTCACCGGGGTAAACCCCAACGTATAGGCACCGAGATGGGGTCATCAAGTATTTCCACCCCAGCTCGGCGCCTCTCACCGGGGGCAACGCCAGAGTGGAAGAGAGTCCAACCCCTCTCGAGGAGACGGGTTCCAGAGCCAGAGCCATGCGTTGAGGCAATGCCGACGATGTCCAGTCGGAACCTCTCAACCTCGCACACCAGCTCCGGCTCCTTCCCCACCAGAGAGGTGACGTTCCACATCCCAAGAGCCAGCTTCTGCAGCCGAGGATTGGACCGCCAAGGTCCCCGCCTTCGGCCACCGCCTTCGGCCACCGCCCATCTTGCACTGCACCCGACCCCTACGGCCCCTCCCACAGGTGGTGAGCTCATGGGAAGAGGGGCCCATGTTTCCTCTTCGGGCTAAGCCCGGCCGGGCCCCATAGGTAAAGGCCCGGCCACCAGGCCCTCGCCAACGTGCCCCACCTCCAGGCTTGGCTCCAGAGTGGGGCCCCGGTGACCCGCGTCCGGGGCGAGGGAACGCTTGGTCCAACGCTGTCATTCATCATAGGGGTCTTTGGGCTGCGCTTTGTCTGATCCCTCACCTAGTACCAGTTTGCCATGGGTGACCCTACCAGGGGCATAAAGCCCCAGACAACATAGCTCCTAGGATCATTGGGACACTGAAACCCCTCCACCGCGGTAAGGTGGCAGCCCAAGGAGGGGTAATGCACAGGTGAAACTTGAAAAATTTGAATATTGTGCAAAAGTTAATTAATTTGACTAAATCAACATAAAAGACGGAACTAATAAATGATGTAGACTCATTAGAAGAAAAGCGAGATATATCAAGCCAGTATTGGTTATAGTGTTGACGATTATGGCTTACCGAGTATGGAAATCCCAAATTCAAAATCTCATAAAATTGGAATAGAGACATTTTTTAACCTTGAACAGTCTCATCAAGTGATGAGGCTTTATCGTCTATTAGTTTCACTTTAAGTTGAATAATTGAAACAAAGGAACTTTTGCAAGATATTCAAATTTTGACCAAAGTTTCACCTGTAAATCAGTTTTTGCAGCCGGTACAAAACCTTTATTCTGAAGAGTTTGTCATGATTTTTTTTGTGTGTGAGTTGCTGAAGCCAATGCGTAAACTTGAAGCGTGTTTCTGCAATCTGTAGTTAAATCTTTCCAGATTGACCTTAAAAGTCAGTTGTGTTGTATCATTTCCGATACAATACAGATATTTGAGTTACATAATCTGCCGATACCAATCCGTTACTGATCCAAAGAGTACTGAATTACATAAACTATTTGCGTGAGGAAAAGGCAGGTGGGATTCCACAGTACCACTTTTTTCAAACCGATAAGATACCAATACTTGGATCTGAGTACTTGCCAATACCGAGTCTCAATGCCAATACTTCTACCACACAAAAATGCAATAAACTGGTAGACAGGTTTTATTTTCCTCTCTGCTTGTTACAAGAAATGATGGTGAATTAGAAAAAAATATATCTGTTAATAAAAAAATGACAGGAAAAGTAACATTTCAAGTAAAAAATACTTTTTTTGTTAAATTATTACAGTTTTTACATTTTAAATATCGGTTCATGGTATCAGTTAACTTTAACCAATACGATACAGTACACAAGAACGGTATCAGCACCGATACCCAATACCAGTGAGACTGACATTAATCTTAGTTATTTGTCTCTGCTGAGCAGGGGGAGCTCGTCACTCTTAATAACTGTATGAACCATTATTAATATTGCTCATAACTAAGCCCCTTATTTGTATCGGTGATTTAAATGGTTCTTTTGTCATTGAGGAAAGGTGCAATTGTATGTAGGAGGATGATCAATCACAGACCCCGTTTGAATTGACCAAGAGCCCCCATTGCCCCCGCAATCAAAACTGTCTGGAGCCGCCACTGTATCGACCCCTCTTTTTTTCTATCGCATCGTTTATCGAACGATATGTATTGCTATTGAATTATTGTTCAGCCCTACTTAATATTAAATATCCCACTACAATACAAAACCCATAAAACATGCAAAATACATAAAATGAAAGGTGCTTTACAGTTCTGTGACAATAACAATATGCAGTGTGATCTAACACATGACAATACTAAGAACAACATGAGGTCGTTTGTCTAGCTTCAATATTTTCTTTCTAAAGTGACTTTTTGGGGATATTGCAGATGGACCCCAAACACCTTTAACTTTATCAGTTTAAATATACATTTAGGAGTGAGATGGCAAATAGTCCAGCTTGAGTCAAACCAAGCTAGCGTTTCAGAAGCTTGGCTATTCTACCCAGATAATGCAATAGGAATCTGACTTCTCTCCAATATATAAATAAAATTAATTTATGTGTGGCACATGTAGTCCTCCAAAAGGATTCATGCCTCCCCAACAAGAGCACTTGGGACATCATAGAGGAAAGCAACAGGTGCCGAATCCCCCTCCTTTGCACGTACCTCTTGAGAAGTTTAACCCTGCTCCAAAGTGGGTAAGAATAATGCTTGGACGAGACTCTCAGGTCACCAAATATGCTTTCAAACTAACTTTCATTCATGCCAAAAGGTAGAAAATATGACAATTAGATATTTCCTTTGCTTTTCTTCAAGCAAATGTTCAATTTAGTTTTTATATAGTTTCCTACTGAGTGCATAGTGAGCTGAACACAATTTTGGAGGATTTAGTGTGTGCTACTGGACATGGTTCTAACTATGATTGATGACAGCAGCCAACAAACTACCAGCTATTCCTCTGTCAAATAATACCTTCAGCAGGTGCATTTTTGACACGTAAAAGGATTTAGAGGAGCAGCTTGATGATGAGGTGCAAGGCAGTTTGAAGTGATCTGCACAGGAGGGGAACAAGCTATGGTTGGAAATGAGAAGGCCTGCAGGCACCATGAAGCTCAACCCCCCCACCCCCCCCCCCCCGAGCTGCAGCAGTTCTGTTTTCACAGCAAGTCCCGATGGCAGTCTTGGGGAAAGAAGCTGTCTGGGGTTTTCAGACTGCGAGACAAAACATGTCTCTTATTTAATGAAGAAGGCAGTGATCTTGATCACAAATTTTACATAAAACCTGCACTGTGCCATATTTCTGAAACCAATAACCCAAATTCACAGATGGACGGCACTAACACACACCACCTGTTGCATTTAAGAATTATATCAGTGTGTTTATATTTATGTCTTCAGATTAGATTAAAATTGAACTTAGTGTATTAATTCTGACCAGTACAAATAACTACTGCAGTGACGCTCCTGCATAATGCTGCACAATCGATGAGCTGCTGCTCATTGTAGAGCACACTGCTGCATCAGTGCTGTGTCATTCGCAGCTCCTCCGTTTATTTGTGGCTGACCCGCAAACATTTTGCGTAGCTGACGATTTTAAAAAGTAGACTTCATTAGCATGGACCAAGATTACAGCGATTAGATTTGTTTAGAACGTTTATTGACGAAAAGGTTCAAATGATGGTGTGTCTGGAAGGATGCACTGATGGAGGCTTGCAGATTCTGTGTGGGGGTGCAGTCTTTAGAAGTCCGTCTTCTTCTTGTCGAGCCTGCTCAGGACCCCCGCAGACAGAGAACCTGAAAGAAACAGATATTAGTGCTGGGACTTGAAAGCGCGGATAAGAGAATGGAGGGATGTAAGGATTAGGATGAGGGTGGATGAAGGCAAGGCAATTTTATTTAAATAGCACACTTTCAACACGAAGGCAATTCAAGTTGCTTTACATGATTCAGTGGTAGAGAAACCAAATATATGATAAAAATAAGAAAATGAAAACAGATAATTATTAAAAGAAATGCATTTAGTAACTGAAGCATGAAAAATAAAATTTATGTGAGTATGAAATTTACAAACAAATAAAACAAGAATAAAAACAGGTGTAAAGAACAAATTTATGCAAAAGCTTCTAGATTAAAAACAGATAAAACACAAAAAATAAGAATAAAAATCACATCACGAAAATCAAAGAGTGATCAAAAACGCAATTCATGACTCAAAGGCAGCTCTGAATAGTACAGTTTGAATCTTGGATTTAAAAGAGCCTAACGATTCAGCCTTTTTGCTTTCTTCTGGAAGTTTGTTCCAGATTTATGGAGCAAAGAAGCTGAAAGCTGCCTCTACCTGTTTAGTTCTAATGCTAGGAATGTTTAGTGGCTAGACTTGGAGGACCTGAGTGGTCTGCTGGGTTGACAACATATATTCAGCATACTTTGATGCTAAAAAGTTTGGTGATATATAAACAGTACCAGTATTTTAAAGTATATTCTCTGAGCTACAGGGAGCCAGTGTAAGGACTTAACTGGGGTGATGTGTTCTACTTTCCTGGTTCTAGTGAGGACACGGGCAGCAGCATTCTGGATCAGCTGCAGATGTCTGATTGATTTTTTAGGTAGGCCTGTGGGGACGCTGTTGTAGTAATTAATCCAACTAAAGAATCAATGCATGGATCAGTTTCACATGGTCCTTCTGTGACATTAGTCATTTAATCCTAGAGATGTTCCTCAGATGATAGAAGGCTGACCTTGTTATTGCCTTTATGTGACCCTGAAGGTTCAGCTCAGAGTCCCTTATTACACCGAGATTGTGGATGTAGGGATGAGGGGGAGGAGAAGATGAAAGGATGAGGGAGGGGGTGAAGGGATGATGAAGGGACAAGGGATGAAGGGGGAATGAATAAGGGAGGGGATGAAGGGATGTAGGAAGGAAGGGATAAGGAAGGGGATGAAGGGATGAAAGAATACTAAAATGGGGATTTATTGCTGAGATGAGATAGAGGATCAGGGGAAGGGAGGGAGGGGGGGTTACGAGACAACGGTTTACGAAACGGTGGTCGCTAGGTACTCAGAGTTTAAATAGATCACAGAGTAATTAGGGATGAGATTCAGGTGTGAGATGCCAAGTGAGTTGAATCTGAGTAGATTACTGAGAATATACTGAATATCAAATGGTTCTGCTCACGAATGAAATGTAAGTTAACACGTTAACTTACATTTCATTCGCATGGACCACACTTGCAGAGATTAGATTTGTTTAGATTTGTCTTCTTCTTCTTGAGCCTGCTCAAGACTCCCAAAGTTGGTCATTAATTAACAAAGCAAGGGATGAGCATGGTGCAGATCATCAAGATTATTATGAATGTAAGTATGGTATGCTGAAGATGACCTAGGATTTGAATAGTCTTGTCGGAAATGCCTGCCTGAGAGGCTGAAGTGGCTGCACCTATGCGCCCAGCTGCCCCAGGACAGAATTCGTCTTGAACGCTTTAACTATCCCACGGGAAGGTTAAATCAGAGCAGCTTCCCATACAGGGGTCCACAGGCAGACATTTGGCGAGAGACCGGTCCGCTTGGACGCTTGGAGCGACCTTTTAGGCAGATAGAATCAAACCCTTTTTCCATACGATAATGAATGTGGTTATGTTTGGTCTGAGATGGGTGAAACAGAGCCATTCCATGAGTTTGAGATTAGGACACGCCAGCTAGAATCGTTAGCTAAAGCAAAAAAAAGACTATTTGAGAGAGGTAGAAAAATGTCTGTTAGACTTGCCCAATCCCTCAACATGTTAAAAGCTGAAACTCATTTGGAAATCCACTTCCAGAGTGGTCCACAACCACATGGAGTCGTTAATCCCAGCCATCAGGGATAACTACGCCAAACTGTGCGAAGCCCTTAGGCAAGAGTACTCTGTTAATGCTGACCCAGCTTCTGCTACACTGGAAGCCTTCTCTGTGATTCAAAAAAGAAATGGACCACCTAGGGACTTTTAAAGGAGACTTCGCACAGCCTATTTCCAAGGTCGAAACTCCCCAGGTCTGGAAGTAGATCCTACCTTTAAATCATTGTTTCTTCACAACTTGCATGAAACCATACATTTTGACATGATGATGCATTGTGGAATAAAAAAGTTAAGGATGGAGGAGATCAGAAGGTTCGCTAGCTAGCCTGGGAGACCAAAAGTTGGTCAGGAAAGCAAGATAGCGAACACAGAGTTCTACAGATAGATGCCAGGAAGGATGACAGCTTGGAACTATAATTCAGTTTATTTTCAATTCAATTCAGTTTATTTATATAGCGCCATTTCACAACGGATGTCATCTCAAGGCACTTCACAAAAAGAGTTATTACAATACAATGTTTAGTGTAGAAATTACAGAACCACAGAAGATTGCGTCGTGGAATTCTCAGCAATCCCTCATACTGAGCAAGCATGCAGCGACAGTGGGAAGGAAAAACTCCCTTTTAACAGGAAGAAACCTCCGGCAGAACCAGGCTCAGCACAAGCGGTTATCTGCCGCGACCGTCTGTGGCTTGGAGAATACATAACAGAGACACAGAAAGAGCAATAGAACTGATGCAGAAGTTTGTTGCAGGACGTGGAGAATTTTCCGTCACTGCAATGCCATCTTAGTCAGGGTCGTCAAGCAGGGCTAATCCGGAGCACCTACTATAATAGAAAACAGGTTAGTGCTTGAATTGACAGCACATCATGCAGTTGGGGAGAAGTAGGAGAGAAAGTACAGTAGTAGCAGTTTAAAAGTTCTCATTCAGAGTAAACGCCGGACGAATGGCGTGCCCTTTCCAGCCCATTAACGGCAGAGTTCCCTCCAAATCCCAGTGGCCGGAGTGGCCTCCCGTCTTTCTCGTGGGAGTGTCAAAGTTTTACTGCAACTCCACCCATTAATTGAAATACAGAGTATGACCAGGAGATGGCGCTTCTCTCACAGAATTCTCATCGACATGATGTTATTATCACGTCCACTGAAGAAAAACCATTTTGGATGTAACAACACAAACTGCTCACTTTTTTGTAATTAACCTGCTTCTTCTATTGTCAAAGTTTATCATAGGCTCCATAAACTTAAGTTCTCCTAACACGGGCCAAACTTCACCAAATGAGTTCTGTAAAACATTATAACAAGTAGCCTTAAACGTTATATCTGTAAACAATTTGATTTATTTCTATGAACCTAAAGTATAACTTTTTTAAAACCTAATGTACTTTCCTTTAATTTTGTGATAAACTCGTGTTTTTTTATGTTATTGTTGTTGGATGAAAATGACAGAGTTCCACAACGCAAAACAACGTAATAGCCTATTTATAATATTTATGCAATCACATGACTATTCGGCTCACCACGGAATGTTTGCAACACCAGAATAGACCTGGTTACATACTGTAGCGATGGGGAGCAAAGCTTGGTGGGGGGATGCTTGAAGATGGTAATGAGATACACAACGCAAAAACAGCGTAATAGCGTATTTATCATATTTATCAATTTATATATTTTATAATAAATTCTTAATTAAGTTGTTGTGTATATTATATATTAATTGTAAACTTAAACATTAGTTTACTTAAACATTCTAAAATAAAGCGTTGTGAAATTCATATTAAATTAAATAATTTCAAACAGAGAGTTGTTTTCTGCTTCATTGTTTTCTCCAAAATGCATTGTATCAACACTGCGTTTGTATGCGACTCTGATCTGTGCGGGTCAGATTCTGGTCAGTGAAGCACTCGGCGAATTTGTGGTGGTAGTAGTGTGTGTGTGTGTGTGTGTGTGTGTGTGTGTGTGCGTATGCAGGGTGGGGACAAAGAAAAAAAAAATAAAAACATGTGCGTTGTTGTTTTAGCCACATCTGGTTGACAAAAAGGTTGATATCCACTGTAATGGGTTAGACACATTGGTTTGAATGGTGACAAAGCTAAATGTGCCTGGATAATTGCAGCAGATTAGTTGTGAAATGTTTACAATAACAACAGAATAGACATGGTTACATACTGTAGGGATGGTCACGAAAGCTTGGTGGGGGGATGCTTGGAGATGGTAATGTTCTTTAGGAGGTGTGAATGATCTGGAGTCTATGGTGTGTTGTTAAGTTGGGGGTTGCATTCAGGATGATCATCAGCGAGTACAATAGGTTAGCCAGCTTTACTCTATAGAAACATTTGACTTGTATTAACTTATAGTGGCAATGAGTCCCTGACATCCTATGTGCAGTATGTACTCTTGTTCTCTGTTAAAAAGCACTCCACAAACTTCTTACTAAAAGTAGCCTTGTTACTGTTACGATAACTTGGTGTCACCATCTTAGCAGATGTTCTGCGGATGAGAATCCCTACTGCACACACCATTTTTAATTTTTATTTATTTTCATTCCGTTTATTTCATTCCGTGACATTGAGGCAAAAACAAAAGACACAAACCATTATTTGCCGCTTGGTGAACATTTATTATTTAAACAACATAACAGGAAATGGAAAAGAAGTGCGGTAGGCCTATTTTTTTTTATTTTTACTATACATGACCACCAGAACTTTTATTTTCCACTGTGCCCCCCTTCGTTTTCAATAACACACCTCACAACTTTTGACAGTCCTGTGATAAGTCTGTTGCAAAAGTTCACATTGACTCTTGTGTCCCAAAACCTATGTATGGCGTCAACAAGCTCCTGCTTGGTACCTGGCTTAGCCTCCTTCCGAATAAAATCTTTCATTGAGTGCCAAACAAGCTCAATGGGATTAAAGTCTGGTGACTCTGGCGGAGTTTTCACCCAGTTGATCCCCTCAGACGCCATGTACGCTCCAGCAGCGGTGTGTTTAAAATCACTGCTCCTCCCCGTGGACAAAAGAGGCATTGCAGCTGGTTTTCACTCAGGCTCCTTGGGGGCGAGGCCTCACTGAAGACGTCATAGCGGGGGATTACATTACCACCACGGACCTGTCAGGGACCTTTGACGGATCAGGCACGTACCAGTCAAGGGCCAGTCAAGGACCAATCATGGAAACATGAGAACTTTTAAACTGCTACTACTGTAGGAACAGACCCTAATAATGTCCTCCAACAGCCTAGCCTAAAGCAGCATAGCTACTAACATTAACCTGTCTCCTAGCTACTAGGAGACCTGGCTACCAACACTCTGTCTGAGTCCTCCTGACTCGTGGACGGTGTAGGGCCGGTAACGGCCCCCGTCATGCCGGGGTCTTCTCGGAGTCGGGTTGTTTGAGAATGCAGCCCAAAGTGGGTGGTAAACTCCATCTAAGGCTAAATACCGGCACGAGACCGATAGTCGACAACTATCTTAAGGAAAAATAGACAGAACTGAGAGGACAGAGTTGAAGAGGGCGAGAAACGTTTAAGAGATAAACGGGTGGGGTCCGCACAGTCTGCCCGGGGGATTCAACCCGGCAGGTAATGGGCGGCCGCACTGTGCGGGAGGATCCCCTTGAGGGACCTCTCTCCGGCGCTGGCTGGCCCCTGTGGGGCGCATTTCTTCCGCGGCGGTAAGCCGCGACCGGCTCCGGATCTTTACCTGGCTTACATTAATCTATCTCTACCTAGCTACTCTACCTCTTCCTATCTCTTCCTAACTTTTGACACTCTGCCTGACTACTAACATTAACCTGTCTCTTCCTATCTACCTGTCTGACCTGACTCTAACTACCTATAAACATATCTCTAACTGTAAGCTTTGTCAAAGAGGAAAGTTTTTAGCCTAGTTTTAAAGATAGACAAATTGTCTGCTTCACGAACCAACCCTGGGAGCCGGTTCCATAGGAGGGGAGCCTGATAGCTGAAAGATCTGCCACCCATTCTACTTTTAGAAATCCTAGGAACTACCAGTAAACCTGCAGTCTGAGAGCGAAGGTCTCTGTTAGGAACATATGGAACAATCAGGTCTCTTATGTATGATGGAGCTAGATTATTAAGGGCTTTATATGTCAGAAGGAGGATCTTGAATTCTATTCTAGATTTTACTGGGAGCCAGTGAAGAGAAGCTAAAACAGGGGAAATGTGATCTCTTCTTTTAATATTCATCAGAATCCTAGCAGCAGCATTTTGAACTAACTGTAGACTTTTAATTGTATTCTGTGGACTACCTGATAATAGACAGTTACAGTAATCCAGCCTTGAAGTAACAAATGCATGGACTAGTTTTTCAGCATCAGTCCTGGACAGGATGGTTCTAATTTTTGCAATATTCCTAAGGTGAAAAAAGGAAATCCTACAGACTTCTTTAATGTGAGTTCTAAATGACATATCTTGGTCAAAAATGACACCGAGGTTTTTTGCTTTATTACTGGAGGCTAATTTAATGCCGTCCAGGTGAAGGGGCTGACTAAGTAGTTTCTTTTTCAGAGCTTCTGGTCCAAAGACGACAACTTCTGTTTTATCAGAATTTAGAAGCAAGAAGTTTAGAGTCATCCAAGTTTTTATGTCTTCCAGACATGCCTGTAGTCTACCTAACTGATTGGATTCATCAGGATTTATGGATAGATATAGCTGTGTATCATCTGCGTAACTATGGAATTTTATCCCATGCTGCCTAATTATTTTACCAATAGGAAGCATATATATAGTAAAGAGAATCGGCCCAAGCACTGAACCCTGTGGTACTCCGCAAGTAACTATTGAGGTTGAGGAAGATCTATTGTTTACCTGAACAAACTGAAATCTGTTAGACAAATAAGATTTAAACCAACCTAGTGCTGTTCCTATTATACCGACACTTTGAAGCCTTTCTATGAGAATATTGTGATCAACAGTGTCAAAGGCAGCACTGAGATCTAACAGAACCAGAATGGTCACCAGTCCATTGTCTGAGGCTATGAGAATATCATTAGTAACCTTCACCAGAGCTGTTTCAGTGCTATGATGAGCTCTAAAGCCTGACTGAAACGTCTCAAACAGCTCATTGTTGTTTAAATGCTCACATATCTGGTGTGCAACTATTTTCTCAAGAATTTTAGATAAGAAGGGAAGATTAGATATCGGTCTATAGTTAATTAAGTCGTTTTGATCAAGAGAGGGTTTCTTAAGTAGAGGTTTAATTACAGCAATCTTAAATTCCTGTGACTTCTGTGACTCCCTCTAGTTAGCTTCCCTAACTAGAGGGTAGGGAAGCTCCTCCCACCAGAACAAAGGTTGCAGTTAAACCGAAGAAATCGACCCGGTTCCCACAACAGAACCAGAAGGGTGGAGGTTGGCAGAAACTAAAACTTCAGAAACCGGACCACACCCAACCGAACCAAGGTCCACCATCCAACCGTTATCAGGGAACTCAGAAAAGGTTTAAAGGTAAAACTAAGAGTGACAGTTTAACACAGAAGGACATAGAAAATGCATGTCGAAAGTTTTTCTCTGAGGCCATGCAGCAGCTGAGGGACTCGGCTACTCCATCAGCCACAAACATTTGACGTCCTGTTTCACAAGACCCACCACCTAGTGAGCGTTGCACATAGCCACAGGCTTCATTCAGCTAGCTGGCCCCAGCATCCCCTGAAGGCTAAAGGGATCTGCACTTTAAAAGTGCGCATTGGGGCTAGACAACTGTCACACGCTTTCAGCATTGTGCCACATCTTGACACTCCAGTGCTTATTGGAGCAGATCAGCTGGTCAGACTTGCCGCGCAGATTGACACCTTAGACGTACCTGCCAACATTCTTCCTGGGAATCCTAATACCTTGTTGTCAGGCCAAACCAACCCCATGGCCTACCAGGCTGTGGGTGAATCTGACACAGTAATACCACCACAGACTTCAGGAATACCAATACGCCTCACCGTACTCAAAGGACAACAACCGTTGAGTCAGGAAGCCTTCTTTCATCCACTTCCCTACGTCCTGGGGCTGAATCTTGTGGTGTGCGGTACACCCGCCCTTGAGCTGAACAATCAGTCAACCTACTTGCTTTTCAAGAATCCAAAGGAAGCTCCAGTTCAAATCAAAGCAGGAAAGCCTCTCGGCGTGCTTATAGACGGCTCATTTCATGATTTTGAACTCTCCACTTTCCCTTCTCAACTGATCACGGTAAAGCAACACGAAGCTTTACCCGATGAGCCCATTTGTGGCACCATGTTACTTTGACCGGCAGAGGCACAATGTTTAAAGGAGAGGCAACAATAAAATTAGGTTGAGGTGGCTTTATGGAGCATTACAGATCACCAACACCAACAACACCCTAGAAAAACAGATTTTTTTTTATACCTAGGTGAATTAACAAAAGAAACCAAGATTAGGGGTAACCACAAAACACAATATTAACAAATAAACCAAAACACCAAATAAAATAGAGAATAAATTGTACAAATCAATATTTTCATAGATAAAAGTAATTATAAATACACAAATTTAAGTTCAGTTAACAGAATAAGCAAAGCTTAACATTACTCCATCAAACATCACTCCCCGATACAAGTGGTATGCTCCAACAGCTTTAAAACGGCTCATGGAGCGTGTGTCTCCCTTTGCTGCCCCGCCCTGCTCAGGAGACAACAGAAGGAAGAAGTGAGTGAAGAGATAATGTTTTTAAAATTTAAATGGTTAAACACAAAAGTTAAACTAATTTAAACTAATTAAACACAAATGAAAATGTTTACCTACATTCTTTACACAGGTAGGGTGGCCAGTCCATCTGCTTCTTACAAATGCATTTTCCAAATGTTCAAACAAAATAAAATAAAGAACTGAAACAAAACATTGTCTGTAACTCAATCACTAACAGAAACTTAACCAGAATGAATGGAACCCCTGGTCTCCATTACATTTCTTCCCCCCTTCACCCAAGACAACAGTAATTCAATCCTCATGTATACGGGACAATGAGTCAGCCACAAGTTTAGACTTTCCTGGTTGATATTTTACAGTCAAGTTAAAAGGTTGCAATGACAAATACCATCTTGCAATATGCATGTTAGAGTCTTTCATTTTGTGTAACCACTGTAGTGCCCGATGATCTCTTTCAAGGGTAAAATGTCACCCTAACAGATAGTACCTCAGTGATTCCACTGCCCATTTAACTGCTAGACATTCCTTCTCAACTGTGGAATTCCTGGTTTCTCTGTCCTGAAGCTTTCTGCTGAGAAACACAATGGGATGCCTCTCACCATCAGTGTACTGGAGCAACACCGCACCAAGTCCTAGCCCAGAGGCATCAGTTTGCAGAATAAAAGGTTGCTCAAAGTCTGGACTGTGGAGAACAGAGTCAGTGGAGATCGCTGACTTCAGGTCATTGAAAGCTCTGTTACATTCATCCGTCCACCTGACTTTAATTGGAATGAACTTACTATACCAGCCTACTAGACCAACAAAAGCACGGGCCTTTTTCTTTGTTGTAGGCACTGGGTATGCATGAATAGCTTCAACCTTCCCTATCTGAGGTTTAACTCTCCCATGTCCAACCACATAGCCCAGGTATTCCACCTGACTCTGTGCTAACATGCATTTGTGAGGATTAATGGTGAGGCCAGCTGATTTAATGAGACGTAAAACATGACTAAGATCGTGAATGTGCTCCCATGTCTGACTGAAAATCACCACATCGTCCAAATATGCTGTAGCAAAGTCCGAGGCCTCCATTAGCAATTGGTCCATGAGACGCTGAAATGTTGCTGGCGCCCCCTGTAAACCAAAAGGCATTACCTGAAACTGAAAAACCCCAAAAGGTGTCTTGAAGGTTGTCAACTCCTTTGCTTCTGGTGCCAGGGCCAGTTGCCAGTAGCCCTTGCTAAGGTCCAGGGTTGTGATAAAGCTGCATCTCCCAACTCTCTCCAGAAGTTCATCAATGCGAGGCATAGGATAAGGGTTAAATTTGGAGACTGAGTAAAGGTACCGAAAATCAATACAAATTCTCAAAGAGACATCTTTTTTTGGTACCAACACCACTGGACTGCACCATTCACTCACTGAGGGCTCAATGATCCCAAGCTCCAACATGAGCTGGATCTCATGAGCACCAGACGCTCTGGGATCCTGTAGGACTTTCTGCAGGGTGCAGCGTCTTCTCTAAGGTGAACCTTGTGTTGAATCAGACTTGTGAATCCAGGATTTTCTTGAAACAATTCTGGATCCAAAAGAGGCTTTAAATCACGCTGGAGATGAGAGAAAGTGAAACTGGTTCTGAACTACTGGCAGGAAAAAATAGCTCACCTTCCTCTTCATCCCCAACAACACGCACTAAGAGTTGAGGCAGAACAGTCTCTGCAAGCTCCTCCTGGTGAAATGACTCCTGTTGAGAAGGCTGTGAAGCAGGTGACATAGCAAGCTGCAGTGATGAACTGTGATTCTGTTTCAAAAGATGGAAGATTTGATGTTTCTTCTTCCTTTCAGGCATATGCAGTTCATAGTTAAGCTTAAGCTTAAGCTTCCCAATACATCGTGTGACCTTATAAGGCCCCTGCCATTTAGATAGAAGCTTATTGTGATCAGTGGGGAGCAGTAACAGCACTTGCTGTCCAGGATGGAAATTCCTCTCCCTGGCTAGTCCGTCTGTCTGGGGGTGGTATGGGGTGGTTTTTATACCCTTAATACCTAACAGCTGATAAGTCTGTTTCAAAAGTTTTGACAGAAAATTTGTCCCGCAGTCAGTAAGGACCTCTTGAAAAGAGATGCAATAAACAATTTGCTACTTGTTTAGCCTTCACTGATTTTAAGGGGAAAGCTTCAGGGTATCTGGTAGCATAATCACAAATTACTAAAATGTAACGGTTGCCAGAGGAACTCTTCTCCAGGGGGCCTACAATATCCATCCCTATTCAGTCAAAATGTGTTTCTATGATAGGTAATGGCTGTAGCTGGCATGTGTGACATGAAGAACAGAACTGTCACACCTGTGTGTACATGCCTGGCCACACAAATTGACTAGCTATTCTATGGAGAGTTTTCTGAAAGACTAGGTGACCAGCCCACGGGACAGAATGATCAATTTCCATCAATTTTTGCGTCAGCTGTTGTGGTAAAGCAATAGCTTCCATTTTACCTTTAATCTGATACGACACCTTTCCTCATAGCATAAGTAGCATCTCCCAAAACATCTACTTTGCCATGCTTCTTTTCTTCCACTTCTCTCACCTTATCAAACCATGGTTGTAATGTTGGGTCTGACCTCTGAGATGCAGATATGTTTGAAGGAATATCAAAGTCAAATAAAGAACAGTGTTTCAGCCTCGTACCTTCTACCTCAGCCTTAGCTGAAGCTAAAAACTTTTCCTTTCTCCTTTGAGCTCTGGATTTTGCTTGTTTTACTGGACCTGCTTCATGAAGTTCCACTTCATAGAATGGTAATTCTTCAAGTGGGTTCTTGGCTTTCTGTGCTCTGGTAGTAACCAGACTGCAGTGGGGAGTGCAGCAGGGAGTTCTGCTTCCGTTTTCATGGGAACTACTTTTTGAAACTGTGCAGCTTCCTGGGTTCCAAACTGTGATTTTATATGACCATTTATGAGAGTCAGATTATCAGCCTCTAAACCGGACACTAAATCTGTTAATGTGGGAACATCAAGACCTAAAATGACAGCATAGAGCAGTCTTGGCGCTAACGCCACTGGTAACAAAAGTATTTGGCCTCCTATAGTCAAATAAATGTCAGCTACAGGTACTCCCTTTCATCACCATGAATGCAACTTATTTTTGTTTTAACATCACTCCACTGCTCCCGTGGCACCAAACTAGAAAGCACCACAGACTTGAAGCTCCCTGTGTCTAACAAAGCTATTTCATGCTGACCATTTACAAACACTGGTACTGTGCGGGCAGGTTCATGAACAGGGCATGGGGATGTTGGTCTGGGAACCGAACACAAAAGTGAGGGTTTACCCCGTGTAGTGGCAGGAAATTTATACTGGGTATGACCTATCCGTTTACACTGAAAACACCTCACATCTTGCTTTATCGATGAAAATACCCATTTGGTAGAAATAGGTTTAACCACAGGGAATGATTTACTGGCAAAAAAATTCCTAGTCTGAACTGTACCACCACCCCTTTTACCCCCATCAGACTTACTTCTTCCTGCAGAGAAGTTGTCACATCCAAAGTTGGTTCGTCTGGCACCCGACCTTGCTGATAGAAATACCTCTGCCCAACTTGCAGCCTCTTCTGCAGACTTTGGGGCTCGTTCCCGGATCCACACTTCCAGGTCAGGGTTCACCATCCTCAGGAACTGCTCCATGATCATCAGTTCTGAAATGTCCTTCACTGTAGACTGTTCTGGTTTGACCCGCTTATAAAATAGGTCCTTTAGTCGTACGTAAAGTTCTTTTGGGGTTTCACCCTGCTGAATTTCCAGGGATCGAAACCTCCTCCTGTAGGTGTTGGCAGTTGTTTCATACTTAGTTAGAATGGCATCTTTAACCTTGTCATATCTGTGAGAATCAGTAATGTCCATCAAAACATAAGCACTCCATGCCTTGCCAGTAAGTAGAGGACCCAGTCGGACAGCCCATTTCTCCTGAGGCCAATGGCAAACCTGAGCCATTCTTTCAAAAGTTGTTAAAAAGTGCTCAATGTCATCATCAGAGGTCAATGGTAGCAGATTTGTGTCTCTCTGTATTGCTGGTGGCTGGTACGTCCCATGGCTTGGTCCCTCATCCGGGCGGTCTGCGTCCTCGTCATGAATATGAGGATTCCCCTTCATGTTATCACCATCCTGCTGTTGTTCCTCTTTCAAATCCTGTACTTGAGCCTGGAGTTGTTGAAATTGATGTTACAAATTTTTCCATCTTAGCTCTTGGCGTGCTGATTCTTTCTCCGTCTGTTGGTCCCTTGACATTTGGGACTGCATCAATAATTTGACAAGGTTTGCCAATTCATCCATTTTATCATCCAAATTAGCTCCAGCTTGAGCTCCATGCATTGCTGCTGTACTCTCCTCAATTTCAGCTTCATTCTCATTCATTTTTCCACCTTTCTTCATCATTGCCTGATTGTTTCCTCCAAAGCAACACTTCTGACACCACTTGTCAGTTTGACCGGCGGAGGCACAATGTTTAAAGGAGAGGCAACAATAAAATTAGGTTGCGGTGGCTTTATTGAGCATTGCAGATCAGCAACACCAACTACACCCCAGGAAAACTGCTTTTCTTTTATACCTAGGTGAATAACCACAAGAAACCAAGAATACAGGCCAATTGCATTGGTTTGTGTCATACCAAAGGTTTCTGAAATTTTACTCCTGGATAGATTTCAGAAATATGTTGTTAGCACTGATGATCAGTTTTAAAAGTCAGCACGTAACTGATATGTGCATCTATGCCATGAGAGAGGCTGTGAGGAAATAGAGAGGGCAGAACTTCTTGGATGCCTCCAAAGCGTTTGACCGCATAAATCATGGTAAACTGTTTGAAAAACTGCAACAGCAAGGGGTTCCTCCATACTTAAACCGGATTCTAGGTTTTTGGTACACACATCAAACAATGAAGTTTAGATGGTGTAGTGCGACATCAAGTTCTTTTCCTGTAACTAATGGTGTGAGGCAGGGTGGGATCCTGTCACCCATGCTTTTTAACCTTTATATGGATGATCTCTCCTGAACATTTAAAAATTGTAAGACTGGCTGCATGATGGGGGAAAGACTACTAAACCATCTACTTTATGCTGATGACCTGGTCATCATGTCACCCTACTCTGCAGGCCTTCAGCAACTGCTTGATATGTGTACTGAATATGGTGAACAATATGACATCAAGTTTAATCCGAAAAAGACTGTTGTGATGATAGTGAGGACTAGAGAGCAGCGTAAGGCTGTATTCTCCCTGTTTCACTTGGTAGGAGGGGAACTGGCGGTTGTGGAAAAAGTGAAGTACTTTGGTCACATCATCAGGAGTGACCTCTCTGATGATGATGACGACATCCAGAGGCAGTACCGTAAATTGTATGCACAAGCAAATATGCTGGCTCGGAAATTTAGAATGTGTACAGAAAATGTAAAATTAGCCTTGTTTAAAGCCTACCGCACAACGCTCTACACTGCCCACTTGTGGTGTTGCTACACAAAAGCTACATTTCACAAGTTACAAGTAGCATACAATGATGCGCTTAGGTTTCTTTTGAAAATCCCTCGTTGGGCCAGTGCCAGCCAGTTGTTTGTTCAGAATGATGTGGCCACACTAAATGCTCTAATAAGAAATCTTGTTTGTAAATTTATGAGACGACTCATGGACTCGCAAAATGAAATTATAATTGTTTTTATAAAGCCTGACCAGAGCAGTATCAGGTACAGCTCACTGCTTTGGAGGCACTGGAGAAATTGCTTGTATGCACTATAGTAATCCTCTGTTTTTTCGTTGTTGTTTTTTTTTGGGGGGGGGGGGGGGGGGGGGGCTGTTTGTCTCTTATATGTTCATTGTGGACCTTTTTTGAGTCTGAAATAAAGAATAATAATAGGGGTAACCACCAAATACAATACTTACAAATAAACCAAAACACAAAAAAGAGAATAAATTGTACAAATCAATATTTACATAGATAAAAATTATTATAAACAAATCTAAGTTCAGTTAACAGAATAAGCAAATTTTAACATTACTCCATCAAACCTCACCCCTCCTCATTCAAATGGTATGATCAGACAGCTTTAAAACAGCTCATAGAGCATGTGTCTCCCTTTGCTGCCCTGCCCTGCTCTGGAGACAACAGAAGGAAGAGGTGAGTGAAAAGATAATGTTTTAACATTTAAATGGTTAAACACAAAAGTTAAACTTACTTACCTACATTCTTTCCACAGGTAGGGTGGCCAGTCCCTCTGCTTCTTACAAAAGCATTTTCCAAATGTTCAAACAAAATAAAATAAAGAACTGAAACAAAAGATTGTCTGTAACTCAATCACTAACAGAAACTTAACCAGAATGAATGGAACCCCTGGTCTCCCTTACACGCCACCTTGGGGCCTGAAGGCCACCTACGCGCTGTGTACAACAGCAACTCAGCCGACAAGGTCGGCCAATCAGGACCAGACTCTACCTTCAGGACCAGATCTTGGTTTTGAAGCTGAAATCCACCAACAGCTTGAGAAAGCTGATGCGTTGGAAAAAGAAGCCGAAAAGATTGACCTAAAAGAACTGTTCTATGAATTCCATCCAATCTTTTGAAAAGATTCTCATGACTGGGGTCCCCGATATCCACATGGTTCAGATCCCGATGAACCCGGATGCCCCCCGCCCCCAAATTTGTACGGCAGTACAAAATCTTCTTGGCCGCTTATGAGTCAATCCAGGAGATCCTCGATAAGCTACTTAAGAAGAAAATCATCAGAGAGTGTAACTCCACATACAACTCCCCAATCTGTCCTGTATTAAAACCGACCGGCAAATGGCGTTTAAGCATAGACTACTGTGCTTTAAACAAACAGGTGCCCCTCTCAAGATGGCTGATGATCTACTTGGATGAGGAACTGGCCAAGGTGAAAAGCGCTTGCATCTTTTCTACTGTTGATGTAGCTAATTGCTTTTTCGACCATGAAAGTGGACACAGCTGACCAGTATAAACTGCCCTTCGCCTTCAGAAACCACCAGTACACCTGGAACCGCTGTCCATTCAGTTACTCAAACTCACCTGTTGAGTTTAACATCTTCCTCCCCAAAGCCATGTTTGATGCTGCCACCCGTGGCAACCTCGTTTATGTAGACGACATACTAATGAGGAGCCAGACCTTTAAAGAACACCTCGCTGAACCCCACCATGTTCTGGGTCAACTCACCAAAGGCCAGTGCTGCTGGATTACGTCGGATTGCTACTCGGTCCAAACTGAGTTGAACCCCAAACAGGCAGAGTCCGAGCCATCCAAGACATAAAACCTCCTGAAAACCTATCTGAACTTAGATGTTTTTTTGGAATGTGCAACTACTCCCGACAGTTCATTGAGGACTATGCCGAAATAGCCAGGCCCCTCATGGAACTGCTCCGCGCTTACACGCCCTTCCTCTGGGGAGAGGCCCAACAATGTGCCTTTAACCTTTTAAAACAAAGGCAATCACAGGGGCTACCACGTGACCCTTGACACCCTCAAACAGGTGGCATATTGGCCAAGTATGGTGCAGGACACCCAGAACTATGTTCAGGGCTACCTTACCTGCTGCCAGTTTCTACCTTCACATCCCCTCACTCGAGCGCCCTTCCAGCGAAGTGGGGTAACGTTTCCCCGGTCACACATGCAAATAGACTGGATCGGCCCAGTCCCAAAATTGGCTAGAAGAAATAAATATATGTTAACAATCACGTGTAGCTTTACCAAGTGGGTTGAATGCCTGCCATCACCAAACAACACAGCCCTCACGACTACAGTCCTACTTCTAAACCACGTTTTCAGCCGATGGGGCCTTCCCCTCATGATCGACTCGGACAGGGGAGCGCATTTCACTTCAATTCAATTCAATTCAGTTTATTAATATAGCGCCATTTCACAACAGATGTCATCTCAAGGCACTTTACAAGAAGAGTTATTACAATAAAATGTTTAATGTAGAAATTACAGAACCACAGAAGATTGCGTCGTGTAATTCTCAGCAATCCCTCATACTGAGCAAGCATGAAGTGACAGTGGGAAGGAAAAACTCCCTTTTAACAGGAAGAAACCTCCGGCAGAACCAGGCTCAGCACAAGCGGTTATCTGCCGCGACCGTCTGTGGCTTGGAGAATACATAACAGAGACACAGAAAGAGCAATAGAACTGATGCAGAAGTTTGTTGCAGGACGTGGAGAATTTTCCGTCACTGCAATGCCATCTTAGTCAGGGTCGTCAAGCAGGGCTAATCCGGAGCACCTACTATAATAGAAAACAGGTTAGTGCTTGAATTGACAGCACATCATGCAGTTGGGGAGAAGTAGGAGAGAAAGTAGGAACAGACCCTAATAATGTCCTCCAACAGCCTAGCCTAAAGCAGCATAGCTACTAACATTAACCTGTCTCCTAGCTACTAGGAGACCTGGCTACCGCTCAACTGTCATGACCTCTCGCATCGACATCCTAGGAGTAGAAGTTAAATCCCACCTTGCTTATCATCCACAGTCGTCGGGACAAGTTGAACGAATAAACCGCATCATTGTCAGCATGGTAAAAAAAATACGTCAGCAGCACTGGAAAGGACTAGGACATAAAGCTTCCCTTAGTCCTCATGGCCATCAGATCCACCCTCAACGTTCCACAGGGGTCACCCCTTCAAATGATGACAGGGAGACAGATGAGCCTTCCGCTACACCTCCTCTACCACCCGGAAGATGTCAGCGTAGCTACGACATACACAGCGCACCAATACGTCACAGCCTTACAGGAATACCTAAAATCTACCTTTGTTTGGTCCCAGAAGAACTTAGATGCCAGCGCACAAGGTTCTAAAGCTTACTACGACCAAAAATCCACTGACCGCTGATATGAAATAGGTGACCAAGTATTCTACATTCAGTAGGCCCAACCAACAGGAAGATCCAAAAGTTCCTCCAAAATTGATATGGCCCATTCGAAATCATGGGGTAAATGTCCTCAGTGGCATACCGGGAGCGAGTCTGAAAGCCAAGGCAACCACCGGCACACAAGTGGTTTAAAAATGGATTAAAAATCCCTCTCCAAGGATAGAACCTGGCTCTCCGCCAGACGACGGGGAACCTAGTACGTAATGTTAGTTGCAGGGTGGATGCTACAACTCACAAACGGCATGCACTAACCACTAAAACCTCTCAATAACATAAAGTCCAAAACAATTTGGTAATTCAGGCCTCTTTGTTGCAGGATGAAGGTCGTCGGTTTGCTCGCCATCCTTTGTGGTTGTGCCGTCGCACTACCGACAGAGACCATAGAACTAGGATCCCCAACCGGCATTGTCGTCCATGACACCCCTGGGGTCCTCAAAACTCACTGCAGGCTCCACAAAAAATGATTTTTTTTGCTCCTCGACCCATGGGATGTCTACCGCAAACACATGCGCCCTTTTCCTCAGGCGACTCAGGGTCGACAACGGAAATCCCAGTCCCTTGGAACAATTAAGCATGCAGAGTCAAGCTTACTTACATCCTCACACAGCTCCAAAAATTGTCACAGAAGAAGACATCGCGAGCAACACAGGCCCCAAAAGATTCCTAGGCGGCCTAATAGCAACTGCATCCGCCTTGGGATCCCTTTTCTCTATTTGCCTCTCTGCTGCGAACACCGTCAGCCTAAAAACACTCCAACGACATTTTACCGAACTAGAAGACGAAATGCCTGAAATCCAACAAAAACTCATCCTCCAACAGAGACTGCTACAAACTCAAAATAAGACCCTTCAGGGCACTCTAATCACTGTCAGTCTTAACCAGACTATACATGCTGTGCAGGCTCTGTCAGCTTTCGTGGAAAATTACATACATGCTGTGTGACTTAATGCAGGACCTCATTAGAGTTGTTGTTCATCTGTGGACAATCTGGTAGAAGGATGCATCCCTCCTTACCTAGCCCCTTTGGAACTGATAAAAAACATTCTCAAAATCGCTACCACAACAATTTCGCAACCATTACAAATCCACCTGGGATACAGCCTGGGTAGTGCAATCCCATTTTTTGTCAATCCAGATCATTTTGAAATTGGTTTCCTATTGAACCTCCCAATCACTGAGAGACCAAACATCTATAGACTTAAGTCTATACTTTTTCTATACTGATTTTGGAAGGGGAACACTCATTTCCATCTGCACACCCCATCAATCCTGGCCTACTATGACAATGACCCAAAACATTACCTTACTCCCAATCTTGATATATGTACCAAACTAAAGATTTCCACTGGGTTTGCTCCAGTAACCCATTTAAAAAATAAGTCAATGATCATCTATTTGTCTTAAGAAAAAGACACCCCTCAACAAAATTGTCAAGCCACTATGACATTAAAAGATGCAGGAATGGAAACATAAATTGAAAAGGCGGGAAACCGCTGGCTTGTCAGCACACCAATTTCGGAAGCTTTAATGTCATATGAGCAACATGATACAATCACCAAGATTAAATTGTTCAACCAAACAATGTTTGTGGCTGTCCCACCGGGGGCAGTGTTGCACATCGGTGACACTATCCTCCATCACCTCTGTGGTGGAGAAATTTAGTGTTATGATTTATCTGTACTTTGTAATCAACTGTGACGCATGTTAACTTAATGTTGTAGTATTAGTTTGAATGTTAAGTCTTATTGAGTGACGCCTTTACCCAAGTCATGGTCAGAGAGTTTTGATAATGATAGTCCACATCCTGTGTTACCATGGAGATGGCTCTTCATAGCTTCCTAATCAAAGAGAAAAGGGCTAAAAAGTCTCTGATTTTCACCCTGAGAGTTGTACTTTATCAAGTAGAATAGATAGACCACGGTTGCTAGAAATAATATAAGCTTGTTATCAGTATTTTGCATTCTACTGTGATGTGACACTGTCCTCTTGAATGATCAATTCAAATCATATTAAAATCTCAAAAACTTTTAAAGGAATCTCTCTCATTTTATTAAGAGTCTAAAATCCGACCACAACTTCGATATCGACAGACATGACACAGAGATTGAAATCATGGACCCGTTTACAGCTACAACGTTTCTATAGACACAGAAATTGAAAACCAACTGTTAATAGAGGGGAGCAAACTGGTTAAATTTAACCTGACGCCCATGGCATTAACACTCTCTCCCTGTATCCTGCTTCCCAAAGAAAGATAATTGGACAGAGTCATACACCATGACCTTTACCTTGATCACACTTGTAATTGGGTGGGTCATCGCAGCAGTGATCACAGCAGTCATCCTAAGTATGAATGATGCCAGCTTTCCCCAAGTGTGTGGGTCCCATCAAAGCTTGGCCTTTTTTTCCCCTTCACTTTTCCTTTCGCTCCCCTTTTTTGCGTCGTGTTTTTCCGCCCTGAAAGGATTTTACTCTGCCACAACAAACGATCAGATGCCACAAAGTAAGAGATTTCCATTTTCATTCAGCCTGGGTGGAGTAAATTAAGATTTTTTAATTTCTTGTATTTTTATGCATGCATGTCCTCTTAACATTTATGAATCAGATCTGTTTGATATGTACTGTGTTTTCTTTTAATGAGTAAGCTGAGTTTGATTATACAATTGTGTTGAATTTATTGGTTACTTAATTAGTGGAGAAGCAGTGTTTGATTGATTGCGTGTGTATATTTGACTTGGTTGGGAGTCACGAACCGGGGCGCTGCCGAGAAACTCGCAGAGCCGAATATAGCTTGTTAACCCTTTCTATTAGAATCCGTAGCCATTTGAGACAGAGCTCTTTGTTACCCAAAGCTAGATAAGCGCCACGCGGTCTCTTTGTTTTAGAGTGACAACGAGGTAAATTACCAAAGTAATAAATATAAATATAACATCTTATTTCTAGGTTAAACTGGATGGTACCCTGTTTTGAAGGATTTGAAGGAATAGTTAAATTAATAATCTATGAATTATTAATTTAATATACCTAATATAACCAGATAGACCATAACTCTTATTTTACTTGGTAACATTACACAACAGAGGTGATGGTCCGATGATGGAAGTCTCAGTGGAGAAGAGCTCCTTGTTGGACTCGGACAGATCAAGGGTAAGCACATCCATGTTGAAAAAAAGTTTGTCTTTTCTAAGCAACTGTGACGCTGGTCGCTAGGTAAACAGAGTTTAAATGGATCACAGAGTAATTAGGGATGAGATTCAGGTGGGAGATGCCAGGTGAGTTGAATCTGAGAGAGTACTGAATATGGGGGGTGGTCCTGCTCACGACCTTAAGTTAATACATTAACTTACATTTAAAACACACCTGTCAGGCTTTACATACTGTGTGGGAAATAATTATTTGACCCCTTGCTGATTTTGTAAGTTTGTCCAATGACATAGAAATGAAAAGTCTCAAAACAGTATAATTTTAATGGTATGTTTATTTTAACAGTGAAAGGTAGCACATCAAAAGGAAAATTGAAAAATTAACTTTAGATAAAATACAGAAACTGAATTGCATTTCATCGAGTGAAATAAGTATTTGAATCACAGAGTCGTCCAGGATGTCAGAGACAAATTGTAGACCTGTACAAGGCTGGGATGGCCTACAAAACCATTAGCAAGAAGCTGGTAGAGAATGTGATGACTGTTGGTGCAATTGTTCAAAAATGGAAGGAGCACAAAATGACCATCAATTGACCTCGGCCTGGGGCTCCCCGCAAGATCTCACCTCGTGGGGTGTCAATGATTCTGAGAAAGGTGAGAAATCATCCCAGAACTACACGGGATGAGTTAGTTAATGACCTCAAAGTAGCTGGGACCACAGTCACCAAGAAAACCATTGGAAAAACAACACACCACAATGGATTAAAATACGGCAGAATTTGAAAGGTCTCCCTGCTCAAGATCTCACATGTGCAGGCCCATCTGAAGTTTGCCAGTGAATGCCTATATGATTCAGAAAGTGACAGAGAAAGTGCTGTGGTCAGATGAAACCAAAATTGAACTTGTAACAGTCCCAGTAAATAAACGCTACAATTATAAGATAAACTATTTTGAGTTTACTTTTTATAGGCGATAATCAATCGGCTGTTTCGGGTTGCGCTTTTATTTTACAAGAGGATCTTTCGGCCCTCACAACGAGCCTACTTTACACACCTTTGAGTCCCCATTACTAGATGGAGTAATTCAGCCTCAGCTTACTTAATCAGCGAATATGCGTAAATACCCCCTGACTCTTTCTGCAATATATTGGCTTACGTTTCCCTCCACCGGTCACCGGGTAAAAGCAACTCTTATTTGTGCACCCAATCACTTAGGGTACCCTCTAATTTAGGTTAAAGCGTATATTTTAAAGTCTATAACGAATCTAATTTAGCATACTCCCTATATAGAAACAGAGCCTTCAGTCTTAACCTACTTAAGCAGGAAATATGCGTAATTACTCCCCAATTCTTTCAGTCTATCGACTTACAGTTTCTCTCTGCTCTAATATAGTAAAAACTTCTCTGTTTTGATTACTTATACAGTTCGCTACGACTCGTTTCAGCCCCAGATGCTGGAAACAACCTTCTAAGTAATACATACTTTTCTATTTATATATGCAGATACAATAGATGCAGCCAAGAAACTACCCTGAGTTCTGCTCATCTGATTCATCTATTCCTGACCCCCTATGACCACTAACCGCTGCTAGTGCTGCCATTCAGTAAGTCGGTAGCTTGAATATCAATCAACCCCCAGGCCTCAACTAATGCTAGAGACATTCTAATATTGATAGCATATTCTAAAGCACACACTTTATAAGCACACAGGATTATATATATATATAAAACGTTAATAAAGGCAGTTTATAAGAAAGACATGAGACATAAGGAACTTTATTATCCCCCAACCTGAGTGCCAAAAGATTAGTTCATACTATAGGCGGAAATGATGGGTATAAGATCCCCGTTATTAATCTTTTAGAGATTCAACAAGCTCTCTGTTATTAACTCAACTTGCCGTGATTGGAGGAAGAAAAATGCTGCCTATAACCCCCAAAACACTGTCCCCATGGAGATGGAAACATTTTGCTTAGGGTGTCTTTTTCTTCTAAGGGCACAAGGCAACTTCACTGCATCAACGGGGAAAATGGACGGAGCCATGTATCATAAAATCCTGAGCGACGACCTCCTTCCTTCTCCCAGGAAACTGAAAATGGGTTGTGGCTGGGTACCGTAAAGGCAACAAAGGAGTAGCTCAAGAAGAAGCACATTAAGGTTATGGAGTGGCCTATTCAGGTTCTGGACCTTAATCCAATAGAAAACCTATGAAGGAAAATAAAGCTTAAAGTTGTAAAGAGACAGCCTTGAAAACATAATGATTTATAGATGATCTGCAAAGAGGAATGGACCAAAATTCTTCCTAAAATGTGCTCAAACTTGGTCTTCAATTACAAGAAACCTTTGACCTCTGTGCTTGCAAACAGGGGGTTTGCCACTAAGTATTAGCTTATTAACTTTTTTTGTGAGAGGGTTCAAATACTTATTTCACTAAATGTTTCTGAGCTTTGTGTACAACTCCACTGTTTGTTGAACTAGCTCTTTTATTTCCTGTCTTACATCATTGGACAAACTGATTAATCCAGATGTGTCTGACCATTGTTGTTGTGACTACTGAGGTCAGACACTTCTGGATTGATTGGTTTGTCCAATGCAGAGATTAAATAAAAGAGCTGTACTTAGTTCAGGAAGTAGTGGAGCTGTGTATACAGTCAGGTCCATAAATATTGGGACATCGACACAATGCTAACATTTTTGGCTCTATACACCACCACAATGGATATCAAATGAAACGAACAAGATGTGCTTTAACTGCAGATTGTCAGCTTTTATTTGAGGGTATTTACATCCAAATCAGGTGAACGGTGTAAGAATCACAACAGTTTGCATACGTGCCTCCCACTTGTTAAGAGACCAAAAGTAATGGGAAAGAATAAGAACCATAAATGAAACTTAAACATTTCAATACTTGGTTCCGAATCCTTCGCAGTCAATTACAGCCTGAAGTCTGGAACACATAGACATCACCAGACGTTGGGTTTCATCCCTGGTGATACTCTGCCAGGCCTCTACTGCAACAGTCTTCAGTTCGTGCTTGTTCCTGGGACATTTTCCCTTGCGTTTTGTCTTCAGCAAGTGAAATGCATGCTCGGATTCAGGTCAGGTGATTGACTTGGCCATTGCAAAACAGTCCACTTCTTTCCCTTCAAAAACTCTTTGGTTGCTTTTGCAGTATGCTTTGGGTCATTGTCCATCTGCACTGTGAAGCGCCGTCCAATGAGTTCTGAGGCATTTGGCTGAATATGAGCAGATAATATTGCCCGAAACACTTCAGAATTCATCTTGCTGCTTTTGTCAGCAGTCACATCATCAATAAATACAAGAGAACCAGTTCCACTGGCAGCCATACATGCCCACGCCATGACACTTCCAGCACCATGCTTCACTGATGAGGTGGTATGCTTAGGATCATGAGCAGTTCCTTTCCGTCTCCATACTCTTCTCTTCCCATCACTCTGGTACAAGTTGATCTTGGTCTCATCTGTCCATAGGATGTTGTTCCAGAACTGTGAAGGCTTTTTTAGATGTTGTTTGGCAAACTCTAATCTGGCCTTCCTGTTTTTGGGGCTCACCAATGGTTTACATCTTGTGGTGAACCCTCTGTATTCACACTGGTGGAGTCTTCTCTTGATTGTTGACTTTGACACAGATACACCTACCTCCTGGAGAGTGTTCTTGATCTGGCCAACTGTTGTGAAGGGTGTTTTCTTCACCAGGGAAAGGATTCTTCGGTCATCCACCACAGTTGTTTTCCGTGGTCTTCCAGGTCTTTTGGTGTTGCTGAGCTCACCGGTGCGTTCCTTCTTTTTGAGAATGTTCCAAACTGTTGTTTTGGCCACGCCTAATGTTTTTGCTATCTCTCTGATAGGTTTCTTTTGTTTTTTCAGCCTAATGATGGCTTGCTTCACTGATAGTGACAGCTCTTTGGATCTCATCTTGACAGTTGACAGCAACAGATTCCAAATGCAAATAGCACACTTGAAATGAACTCTGGACCTTTTATCTGCTCATTGTAATTGGGATAATGAGGGAATAACACACACCTGGCCATGGAACAGCTGAGAAGCCAATTGTCCCATTACTTTTGGTCCCTTAACAAGTGGGAGGCACATATGCAAACTGTTGTAATTCCTACACCGTTCACCTGATTTGGATGTAAATACCCTCAAATAAAAGCTGACAGTCTGCAGTTAAAGCACATCTTGTTCGTTTCATTTGATATCCATTGTGGTGGTGTATAGAGCCAAAAATGTTAGCATTGTGTCGATGTCCCAATTTTTATGGACCTGACTGTATATCTTATAAAGTCATTTTCAATAATCATCCCATACTATCCATACATGGGTTTGTTTGGAAAATACTAAGGATTTTAATGCCAATATTGACAACCTGATGCATTCTTATACTAAACATAAATAGAATATTGCACAAAAACGTTTAGAACCAAACAGGAAACAAATAACTTATTAGCTTTACACAAAAAATTTACACACAAAGCTGTTAATCCTACAGCCGCTCCCTGTTGTGGCAGAGAAATCACATCTGAGTACATTACATTAAACGTAATATAAATTTACCATAAGTGGTCAACAGGCAATGCAAGAGGCACATCAATTCAATTCAATTCAGTTTATTTATATAGCGCCATTTCACAACAGATGTCATCTCAAGGCACTTTACAAAAAGAGTTATTACAATACAATGTTAAGTGTAGAAATTACAGAACCACAGAAGATTGCGTCGTGGAATTCTCAGCAATCCCTCATACTGAGCAAGCATGCAGCGACAGTAAGGAAAAAATCCCTTTTAACAGGAAGAAACCTCCGGCAGAACCAGGCTCAGCACAAGCGGTTATCTGCCGCGACCGTCTGTGGCTTGGAGAATACATAACAGAGACACAGAAAGAGCAATAGAACTGATGCAGAAGTTTGTTGCAGGACGTGGAGAACTTTCCGTCACTGCAATGCCATCTTAGTCAGGGTCGTCAAGCAGGGCTAATCCGGAGCACCTACTATAATAGAAAAACAGGTTAGTGCTTGAATTGACAGCACATCATGCAGTTGGGGAGAAGTAGGAGAGAAAGTAGGAACAGACCCTAATAATGTCCTCCAACAGCCTAGCCTAAAGCAGCATAGCTACTAACATTAACCTGTCTCCTAGCTACTAGGAGACCTGGCTACCAACACTCTGTCTGAGTCCTCCTGACCCGTGGACGGTGTAGGGCCGGTAACGGCCCCCGTCATGCCGGGGTCTTCTCGGAGTCGGGTTGTTTGAGAATGCAGCTCAAAGTGGGTGGTAAACTCCATCTAAGGCTAAATACCGGCACGAGACCGATAGTCGACAACTATCTTAAGGAAAAATAGACAGAACTGAGAGGACAGAGTTGAAGAGGGCGAGAAACGTTTAAGAGATAAACGGGTGGGGTCCGCACAGTCTGCCCGGGGGATTCAACCCGGCAGGTAATGGGCGGCCGCACTGTGCGGGAGGATCCCCTTGAGGGACCTCTCTCCGGCGCTGGCTGGCCCCTGTGGGGCACATTTCTTCCGCGGCGGTAAGCCGCGACCGGCTCCGGATCTTTACCTGGCTTACATTAATCTATCTCTACCTAGCTACTCTACCTCTTCCTATCTCTTCCTAACTTTTGACACTCTGCCTGACTACTAACATTAACCTGTCTCTTCCTATCTACCTGTCTGACCTGACTCTAACTACCTATAAACATATCTCTAACTGTAAGCTTTGTCAAAGAGGAAAGTTTTTAGCCTAGTTTTAAAGATAGACAAATTGTCTGCTTCACGAACCAACCCTGGGAGCCGGTTCCATAGGAGGGGAGCCTGATAGCTGAAAGATCTGCCACCCATTCTACTTTTAGAAATCCTAGGAACTACCAGTAAACCTGCAGTCTGAGAGCGAAGGTCTCTGTTAGGAACATATGGAACAATCAGGTCTCTTATGTATGATGGAGCTAGATTATTAAGGGCTTTATATGTCAGAAGGAGGATCTTGAATTCTATTCTAGATTTTACTGGGAGCCAGTGAAGAGAAGCTAAAACAGGGGAAATGTGATCTCTTCTTTTAATATTCATCAGAATCCTAGCAGCAGCATTTTGAACTAACTGTAGACTTTTAATTGTATTCTGTGGACTACCTGATAATAGACAGTTACAGTAATCCAGCCTTGAAGTAACAAATGCATGGACTAGTTTTTCAGCATCAGTCCTGGACAGGATGGTTCTAATTTTTGCAATATTCCTAAGGTGAAAAAAGGAAATCCTACAGACTTCTTTAATGTGAGTTCTAAATGACATATCTTGGTCAAAAATGACACCGAGGTTTTTTGCTTTATTACTGGAGGCTAATTTAATGCCGTCCAGGTGAAGGGGCTGACTAAGTAGTTTCTTTTTCAGAGCTTCTGGTCCAAAGACGACAACTTCTGTTTTATCAGAATTTAGAAGCAAGAAGTTTAGAGTCATCCAAGTTTTTATGTCTTCCAGACATGCCTGTAGTCTACCTAACTGATTGGATTCATCAGGATTTATGGATAGATATAGCTGTGTATCATCTGCGTAACTATGGAATTTTATCCCATGCTGCCTAATTATTTTACCAATAGGAAGCATATATATAGTAAAGAGAATCGGCCCAAGCACTGAACCCTGTGGTACTCCGCAAGTAACTATTGAGGTTGAGGAAGATCTATTGTTTACCTGAACAAACTGAAATCTGTTAGACAAATAAGATTTAAACCAACCTAGTGCTGTTCCTATTATACCGACACTTTGAAGCCTTTCTATGAGAATATTGTGGTCAACAGTGTCAAAGGCAGCACTGAGATCTAACAGGACCAGAATGGTCACCAGTCCATTGTCTGAGGCTATGAGAATATCATTAGTAACCTTCACCAGAGCTGTTTCAGTGCTGTGATGAGCTCTAAAGCCTGACTGAAACTTCTCAAACAGCTCATTATTGTTTAAATGCTCACATATCTGGTGTGCAACTATTTTCTCAAGAATTTTAGATAAGAAGGGAAGATTAGATATCGGTCTATAGTTAATTAAGTCGTTTTGATCAAGAGAGGGTTTCTTAAGTAGAGGTTTAATTACAGCAATCTTAAACTCCTGTGGTACATATCCATTGACTAAGGATAGATTCATTATATTTAAAATTGGAGCAGCGATCAGAGGGAAAACTTCTTTTAAGAGTTTAGTTGGGATTGGGTCTAAAACGCAAGTTGAAGGTTTAGATGAAGCTAATAATTTTAGTACATCACAAAGTTCGGCTGCATTAAAGCAGTTTAAGCATATATTAGGTTCCACCATTTTTGAGGCTGCCTCATTAACTAAGGAGGAAGCAAGCATATTGGGAAGGTTCCCAATTATCTTATTCTTTATGGAGTCTATTTTATTTATAAAGAATTGCATGAAGTCGTCACTGCTTAGAGCTTGGGGAATGGTTGGCTCGATAGAGCTATGATCCTGTGTGAGTTTGGCAACTGTATTAAAAAGAAACCTAGGATTATTTTTATTCTCCTCGATTAAAGATGAATAATATGCTGTTCTAGCTGTGTGAAGGCTCTTTTTATATAGCAATAAACTATTTTTCCATATTAAAAAGGAATCATGTAAATGCGTGGAGCGCCATTTTCTCTCTAGTTTTCTAACATTCTGCTTTAGGGTACGTAGCTCTAAATTAAACCAGGGAGTTAATCTTCTATGGCTAGCCACCTTCCTTTTCAAGGGGGCAACTTTGTCTATTGCCCGACGCAGGGAGGAATTAACGCTATGAACTAAAATGTCAAGTTGTGAGGGGTCACGAGTTAAATCACTGTTTTCTGTTCTGCATTTATAAACTGAGGAAATTAAAGTTGGAAGAGCTTCTTTAAAATTTGCTACAGCGTTGTCTGATAACGTTCTGGTATAATGAAGTTTTCTTTCAGGTTTGATATGATCCATTAGAGTAAGTTTAAAAGTGATAAGGAAATGATCAGACAGGATAGGGTTATGTGGAAAGACTGTTATTTCTTCACAGTCAATGCCATAAGTCAGCACAAGATCTAAAGTGTGGTGACAAGAATGTGTTGGTCCCTGCACATTTTGAGTAAAGCCTATTGAGTCTAGGATAGTGTTAAAAGCTGTATTTAGACTATCACTTTCATTATCAACATGAATATTGAAGTCTCCGACTATAATGACTTTATCAGTGTTTAAAACTAAGTCAGATAGAAAATCTGAAATCTGATCTAAAAATTGAGAATAAGGTCCTGGTGGACGATATAAGACCACAAACAAAAGTGGCTTTACTGCTTTGTTATGTGTATGAGGAAAGCTAAAAACTAGATGCTCAAAGGAACTGTAACTATTATTTTTTTGGAGATTAATTAGTAAATCGGAATGAAAGATAGTTGCTACTCCACCTCCTCGACCAGTACTTCGAGGGACACTAAAGTTTAAGTAGCTAGGGGGAGTTGACTCATTTATTGTGACATGGTCCTCTTCCTGCAACCATGTCTCTGCAAGACAAAACAAATCAATATTATTTTCACAAATTAAGTCATTTACTAAGAGTGTTTTTGAGGGGAGAGATCTTATGTTTAGTAAACCACATTTAATTGATTTGTTTTTATGTTCAGTCCGAGTTTTATTTATCTTTATGAGATTTTTATACTTTGCTCTAGTAGCATTAACTTTTAATTCATTAGTTTTGGGTAGTGGACGGGAAACTATCTCTATAGGGTAGTGGGTGGGTGGCAGTCCCTGTTCCTTGACCTGGACTCTGGGACTTCCCTGAGCTGGACTCTGGGTTCCCTGAGCTGGACTCTGGGTTGTCACGGCTTTGGGGAACTAGAGATAACCCTATCAATGTTCCTGGAAAGAAGCGAAGCTCCGTCCTCGGTGGGATGGATGCCGTCTCTACGTAACAGTCCAGGTTTTCCCCAGAAGGCCCCCCAGTTATCAATGTAGCCCACATCGTTTTCTGGACACCACCTTGACAACCAAAGGTGGAACGAAAGCATACGGCTGTACATGTCATCGCTAGTACGATCAGGCAGGGGACCAGAAAAAATTACAGAGTCAGACATCTTTTTGGCAGCCCTACACACCGAAGCTACGCTAATTTTAGTGACCTCCGACTGCCGTCGCCGGGTGTCGTTGCCACCAGCATGGATAACGATCCTGCTATACCGCCGTTTGTCCTTGGCCAAAAGCTTCAGATGGGACCTAATGTCCGCAGCCCTGGCCCCTGGAAGGCATTTGACGGTGGTCTTTCGTGTCTCTGGAGCCACATTCCTAACTATGGAGCTGCCAATTACAAGAATCGGCCTCTCCTGCTCGGCGGGTGCGTCGCTGAGCGGGGCGAACCTATTGTTCAGAGAAAGGGGCTGGAGGTTGGCCGCGGACTGGGGTCTGGCGCTAGTCTTCCTACGAACAGTCACCCAGCTCGCCTGAGGTCCCGGCTGCACGGGAGCT